>JANITW010142867.1:0-12224 GCA_027564335.1 Erythroxylum williamsii | reverse complement strand
TTGATAACTGGAAGTAATGTTATGATGATAGAAGAACTGAAACAGATTTTGCATAAGAATTTTAAAAAGAAGGATCTGGGAGATTTGAAGTTTTTTCTTGGCATTGAAGTACTCCAATCCAAGACTGGGATTATTTTGAATCAGAGAAAGTATACTCTTGAGTTAATTGAAGATGCAGGTCTAGGGGGAGCAAAGACTGCATTCACACTTTTGGAGCAGAATCAAAAATTGACATCTGTTGAGTATGATAAAGGCACAGAGTTGAAACTTGCTGATGAAGAAATGACAAATGTAGCCCTGTATCAAAGGTTGATAGGGAGACTCTTGTATTTAACTCACACAAGGCCAGATATAGCCTATGGAGTACAGGATTCTTTGTGAAATTGGGAGACTAATTGATATCGTGGAAGTCAAAGAAGCAGAGCACGCTTTCTCGATCCGCAACAGAAGCTGAATACAGGAGCATGGCCATTACTACTACTGAGTTGGTATGGTTATCAGGATTGCTTGAAGAACTGGGAGTTGAGTAAAAGACCAGTTATGTTATACTGTGATAGCCAAGCAGCCTTGCAGATTGCAGCAAACCCTGTATATCATGAAAGAATGAAACACATTGAAATAGATTGTCACTTTGTACGTGAGAAAATTCAGTGTGGATTAATTCAAACTCAACATGTTTCTACAAATGAGCAAATTGCAGATTTACTTACCAAAGGATTAGGAGTACAGTAGCATGAATATCTCTTGTCCAAGTTGGTGTTAAAGATGTATATGAACCCCCAACTTAAGGGGAGGTGAAGAAATGTAATTTGTTATTTAGTATGTTAGTTAGCAGCCGGTATTGGTTGGTTAGTCTTTTGTATTTTTGGGCTCTTTGTATATACAATCCAATTAATTGTAAATAAGAAAAGAAGTCCAGAAGAGCAGTTATCTGGCTCACCAAAATACTTTGTCGTCTCTTCTCTACTCTTACTTTATCATCTCCCATTCTCATCTCCGATTACCTTTTATCAGATATGCTTGTTTTTTTTCACATTATGTTGTGAATAAAAGTTGACAGAAGAATCCGTAACAGAATTCGGGAAGGAGGGAAAGAAGAACAGAGAGAAACAGAGAGAGAGAGAGCTTCACAAGAAGAAAGAGAAGATTCGAATTGTTCTCATTCAGTTGACAAAATCGTTCCGTTCGTTACAATCGCTAATTATAACAAAAGAGAAGCAATTGCATAGTATAATCCCTACAGTAATAAGGTAGGCAATTATTTAAACGAAACGTTTTGTATCATCCTTTAACGATTGCTGACGACGTTCCCTCTTCGTCACCAATATCGTCTTCTTCATTAGTGTCTGCAACAATTCCCCCTCCCTTGACGACCTTGTCCACCAGGTTTAACTCCAGAAACCGCTTCTGGAGATCAAAAACGAATTCCCATGTCGCCCCATCTTCCTCACTGTCTGACCACTGTATGAGCCACTGAGTCACCGCCCGATTGTTCCTCTTGGACATACGTCTTCCCAGTATTGCCACTGGAGTACGCTCAATTGGCCGAATGAATTTTGGGAGTGCTGAAGAGGCACGACCCATTTCCTCGGAAAACTTCTTCAATTGTGATACGTGAAACACTGGGTGAATTAGCGAATCTTCGGGCAACTCTAACTTATAAGCTACCTTGCCAATCCGCTGCACAATTTTGTATGGACCATAGTAGAGAGGAGCTAACTTCTGATTGTTACGTTTCTGCAGAGAGTGCTGCCTGTATGGTTGTAGCTTGAGGAACACCATCTCCCCTATTGCAAACTCCCTCTCCGACCTATGAGAGTCAGCGTACTGCTTCATCCTATTCTGGGCTCGTTGTAAGTAGAACTGGGTGATCTTGGTCATTTCCTCTCTATTCGACAGAACTCTATCCACTTCAGTTACCCTGGAATCTCCAGCGATATATGGTGTGTAGACCGGGGGCGGGTACCCGTAAAGAATTTCAAACGGGGACGCATTGATGGACGAGCGGTAGGTGGTGTTATACCACCATTCAGCCAGCGCTAGCCAATCTGCCCACTTCTGAGGATCCTCTCCACAGAAACAACGCAGGTAAGTCTCGAGAATCTTATTCACAGCTTCGGTGAGTCCGTCCGATTGGGGATGGTACGCGGTGGAGTGTTTCAGCCTCACTCCCTGAAGTCTGAGTAATTCCTGCCATAATCTACTCATGAATATCGGATCTCGATCGCTGATAATTGCTTCCGGCATTCCATGGAGTTTAAAGACATGGTTCAAAAATAGCTCGGCGATCTTACTGGCAGTGTAAGGATGTTTAACTGGGATAAAATGCGAGTACTTGGTGAATCTGTCCACAATCACCAGGATAACAGACTTACCTTTCGATCGAGGGAGGCCTTCAATGAAGTCGAGACTGATCTCCTTCCAGCTTCCTTCAGGAATTTTGATGGGTTGCAGCAACCCTGGGTAGGCTGAATTATCGTACTTGCTCCTCTGGCACACCAAACAATCTTGGATATAATTCCGGACGTCTCTGGCCAACCCCTTCCAGAAAAACATATTCTGTACCTTCTTCGTAGTTGCCAGAACTCCTGCGTGCCCTCCCATAGCGTCATCATGGCTGATGGCAAGGATCTGTTGTCTTAACGTCGAATTGGCTCCGACCACCAGTCGGCCCTTCCACCGCAATAAACCATCCTTCCACTCATATGCCCTGGTTTTCTTTTGCCGCGATTCCATCTGTTTCTTGATTTCCATTATGGCTTGGTCTTCCTCCCAACTTTTCTTAATCGACTCCACCAAGTCACTATCGCCTTGTATTTGAGTTAACGAGAACATCAGCATCTCCGCACTCGTTATTCGGGACAGAGCATCCGCAGCCCCATTCTCCTTCCCACTACGGTACTGAACTACAAAATCGTATCCCAACAGTTTGGGCAACCATGACTGTTGGAAGGGAGTGGATAAACGCTGCTCCAACAAGAACTTGAGGCTCCGATGATCTGTTTTAACAACAAATTGTTTAAAATTCAGATAGTGATGCCAGTACCTGATGGCCTTGATGATGGCTAGGAACTCCTTTTCGTAGGTGGATAAACCATGATGTCGGGGAGCTAACGATTTGCTGAGGAAGGCGATAGGGTGACCTTCTTGTTGTAAAACCGCCCCAATTCCACGACCACTAGCGTCAGCCTCCAAAATGAAAGTCTTGTTGAAATCTGGTAGGGCTAACACTGGAGCTTCGGTGATTGCCCTCTTGAGTGCCTCAAATGCCGTCTTCTCCTCCTGTGACCAAGACCAGTTAGAGATCCTCTCTTTTTTTAATAGCTCCGTTAATGGCTTGGCTATTAAGCCATAGCCTTTAATGAAGCGTCTGTAATAACCAGTAATCCCCAAAAACCCGCGGAGCTCCGTGATTCCCTTCGGGTCAGGCCAATCCAAAATCGTCTTCACCTTCCGTTCATCGGTGGCGACGCCCTCCCCAGAAATCGTATAGCCCAGATATTCAATTTGGCGTGCACCGAAGGTGCATTTTTCCCCATTCAGGAACAGCTGATTTTCCCTCAACAGTCTCATTGCTTCAGAAATGTGCTCCACGTGAGTCTGTAGAGATGGGCTGTAAATAAGAATATCATCAAAGAAAACCAGAATGAACTCACGTAGGAAAGGTCGGAAAACTTCATTCATCAGCCTCTGGAATGTCGAAGGAGCGTTCGTTAAACCGAAGGGCATCACCAAAAATTCGTAGTGCCCTTCGTGCGTCTTAAACGCAGTCTTAGGTATATCCTCTGTTTTCATACGGATCTGATGGAACCCAGAACGCAAATCCAGTTTGGTGAACCAGCTCGCACCATGAAGCTCATCTAGCAACTCTTCGATCAATGGAATAGGAAACTTATCCTTGACTGTGTTTTTGTTGAGCTCTCTGTAATCCACGCACATACGCCAGGAGCCGTCTTTTTTCTTAACTAGCACCACCGGTGATGCGAATGGTCCGAAACTGTGCTGTATGAACCCATGCTTCATTAGATCACTTACTGTTTTCTCAATGACATCCTTCTGCATCCTTGAATATCTGTAGGGACGGATGTTAATGGCTTCCACCCCTTCCTTCAAGACTATCTGGTGATTATGCATGCGATTTGGGGGAAGTTGCGATGGTTCTCCGAACAGATCGGCATATTCGGAAAGAATCGCGTTGATTTCATCGGCTGCGCTGCAATGTTCGTATCCCAGTTGCATCTGGAGCAACTGGAACTCGAGAGGTGTCGTCAATCGGAGCATGAATAGTTGTCCCTCTGAAGGTTTGCGCAGAAGCTTCTCGAATCCCTTTTCTGACAGAACACGAGGTTTCCCTTTTGGATTCCCAAAAATAGTCATAACCTCACCTTCCCATTGGAACGTCATCGTTCGCTCTCGAAAGTTACACAGGACATCATTTAACCCGACTAGCCATTGAACTCCCAAGACTACGTCGCACCCACCCAATGACAGCACTAAGGCGTCCATGGTAAATTTGGCCCCCTGCATGGACCATGCAAAATTCCGACAGCGCTGAGTACACTTCAACTATAGCCCTCCCCCTACCGTGATATTAATCGGTTTGATCTCTTCGAGGAAACACCCCCCTTTCCTTACCACCGAAGAATCCACAAAATTGTGGGTACTACCATTATCGATCAAGATATAAATCTGACGTCGCTGATGGACTCCGATCACCCTCATATGTCGGAACTCCGTCTTCTCTACACAGCCCAACATTGCCTGCAAAGATACTAGAGGGATGTCATCTTGCTCGAAGATTCCCTCTGTTCCGTCCTCTACCTGCACTCCTTGCGTAACACCTCCCCCGCCGGATACTTCTTCGGTCACCAAATAAAATTGCAATTGTCTTTTCCTGCAATTATGTCCTACCGAATACTTCTCATCGCACCAGAAACATAGCCCCTTAGCACGTTTCTCATCAAAATCCCTACTGCTAATGGGCTTATGCGGTTTAGTCACTCTGGATTGAGGCGTGGCTACCGGGGTAGGTAATAATCCGGCAGAACTCGAATTCCTGGAGATGTTAGGGGAGGGGGAAGGAGACCCTCTGGACAGAGCACTGGAGTGACTGCTAATGCTCCTAGTAGATTGGTTTCGATTGACAAAGTATGGCTAGCGGATGCTAGGATTGCTTCTTGCTTCCTGGCTAACGTATACGCCTGATGTAAAGATGATGGCTCATGCAATTTAACTGTAACTCCGATCTCGGGCTTAAGCCCTTTTATGAAAAACCCAATCAGATAGTCTTCCGGCAGGGACAGCCTATTCGAGTGATGATCGAATGAGGCACAGTACTCCAGCACGGTTCCCTCCTGCCTTAATTCCTTGAACTCCCCTACTGGATCATCGAATATCTCAGCATCGAAACGCTGCTTCAGAGCATGGGTAAACTCCTCCCAATCTATGGGACCAACCTTGTTACGATTACAAATATACAACCTGTATCATTCTTGCGCCAACTCGTCCATGTGAAGAATCGCAATGTTCACCTTGGTATTTGCCGGCGTATGATCCAGTGAGAAATACTGCTCACACCTATACAGCCATAGTTTAACGTTATCGCTAGCAAATTGGGGGAAATCTATTCGCGCCATTCTCGCTGGCAATGGAGTTCCTTCTTCAGACACTCTTTCCGGGTTGCTATGGGAACCCAGTTCGGTGGAACCAGATTCCCCTCCAGATCTTGGTAAAGATTGTAGCAAAAGACTCCTCAATTCCGACATTTCCTTCTCTACCTTGTCGGCTCTGCTGTTCATTTCAGAGTACATCTTCTCCATTAGTCCCTTGAGATTTTCTTCCATTTTCCGCAAGTCTGCACTCCTGGTACCTTCAGCCATGTTCGTGGGGACAAGATCGCGTCTCTGATACCAATTTGTTGTGAATAAAAATTGACAGAAGAATCCGTAACAGAATTCGGGAAGGAGAGAAGGAAGAACAGAGAGAAACAGAGGGAGACAGAGAGCTTCACAAGAAGAAAGAGAAGATTCGAATTGTTCTCATTCAGTTGACAAATCGTTCCAGTTCGTTACAATCACTAATTATAATAAAAGAGAAGCAATTGCGTAGTATATTCCCTACAGTAATAAGGTAGGCAATTATTTAAACGAAACGTTTTGTATCATCCTTTAACGATTACTGACGACGTTCCCTCTCCGTCACCAATATCGTCTTCTTCATTAGTGTCTGCAACAAAGGCACTGTTCCTCTGCTGTCTCTATCTCTGATTACATGCTTTGCTCATCTTCGGCCATTGACACAAAACGTGCCAAACGGTCAACTATTTGGCTCCTTTGATAACTAGTTCAAAACAACCTTCACGCAAACAGCATATTGTCGATTCAATTGTAACAAATGTGTTCCACAGAAAGTGTAATAGTTTATTACTAAATTTTCTAATAAATATAAGTGATTACAATAAAAGTAATTTAATTAATTTCTTATAATATTTATTATTAAATTATTTCGATAATAAAAATTGCGTTACCAACCAAACAGATGACTGCAATAAGACTACCGTCTGGAATCCAACTTGAAAGCCTAGAACGAACTCCTGAGGCCGCAAACAATCAAATCGCAGAATTTATGGACAGAATTAAGTTATTCTATGTATCATCAACTATAATTTGAAAAGATATACATTCATATATGCCTTGACTTAAAACTAGTTGACTTTGTAAAAACCTATAAAATAATAGTCTGTCGATTGAAACCTAGCAGGTGTACAAAACACCAGCACCTACGGGTTGAACATTATCGTCAGGAATACAAATGGCGCCTAAATGCTAAATGAGAAAGGCAGGGGCACTAGATCAAAATTTCCGTCCTATGAACACCTTGGCAGCATTATTATAATCCTGAAACAAATAGTGAATTTTGTGATCTGTACGCAGATCAGTGATTCATGGATTCAATCAACTCCATCTCATTGAATTTTCCACATGTTCTGCTGGTGGCTCATCGCAAGAAATATCAGCTCCCCACAATTTAACAATGCTACTTAATACTAATTTGACCCGTGGTAAAATAAGATTAAGACTACAAATCAAGACAGCCAAAACGATTTGCTAGGAGTATACTGAACTATTCTTGCTGTGGTACTGGCAGGAAACTATCACTTTGTTGTGATTTCTTCTGGTAATGTTCTCAAGTAAGATAATCAACCCTCAACATCTGCAGAAATCCACCCTCAAGAATCTAGCAGATATTTTGTCGTGGTTTTAGTAAAGACAAATGGAAAGGGATGGCATCCAGGCTACAACAACAATATTGCAGAATGCCTGCGCTCTGACCCAAATTCATCGCTTAAGATCATCAGACATTGCAGAAGGAATGCAGTGTGTTGTTAGAATATCTACAGTTGCTGCTTTGGCATTTTTGGTCTGGAGAACCACAATCTATATAAATGAAAAGATGAAAATATCAGGGTGGTAAGACACAAATAAGAATATAAATATATATATGTATATATGTATGTATGTATAAAGTGAGAGAGAGAACCTGTTCATATTCTAGATCAAATTTCAAAAACTCATCATCACAGCTCTCCACCATGTTGGCTAAGCTCCTTAAATTGTTTACAGGCTTACCATTGAAAGCAAGGACCTGTATACAATCATAAAAAAACAATATTCAATAGTGTGCTATATCCATACTGAAATTATCACTAGTTACAGACAACAGGTCAACCACCTGAGTGTTGACAATGTCCTCATACCCAATATTCACGTCCGCAACAAGCACCTTCAAGAAATCCTCCGGTAAGATAATAGTTTGGAAGCACAGATCAGTAAAATGAATAATACCAAAAAACGAGGGGAGACCTGAGAAACCACAACAAGCTGCTCATTGGGTGATCGTGGCATTGAATGCAGAAGTTTATCCAGAAGCTTGACAGGAGCTTCGTACTCGTAATCTTTGCCATACTTCACAAATGTACACAAAAATATTGTAACAATGTAACACATACCATCAAAGAATTCTCAGCAATGACAAGTATTAGCTTAAAATTCCAGAGTTTTATGAAAATCAGGTACAAGAACTAAATTAGCTAAGTAGGTAAAACAGAGTCTGAAGATTTCATTTCTCAATAAGGGCATGGAAATAAGAAAATGCGATTGCAAAGAATTAAAAATTTAATCCTTAGTTCTTATATTCAATACGAGGCATTTTCTGAAACAGACAATTCTCTCCCATATGTTAACAGCTGCAGTATTCTACCGTTGTTTCCATAGTTCTTATATTCCAGAGCATGAAGCCAACAAATGTACAGTAGAAATGCAGCTACAGACAGATAAGAGTCATAATCATCATCAATCATCTGTAATTCACGGTATAAAACATTCCAATCACAACTTAAATTATTTCAGCATCATCAAGCAAATTTCATTTACAAAAAGTGATCATTCTCAACTTCAAGGCAATAATTCACACATGTTGACACTAAAAATAAATGACATACAGAAACAGATAATATAACTGAATCACACACCTCAGAACGGAGGTAGGGAACTGAGACTGTTGTGAAGACAAATCCAGCAATAATATAATAAGAAGGTGGTCTGCCCCTCACATGAGGTGGAATGAGCCTTTTGTGAGTTGAAAGTTTGATATCAAAACTTAAAGACTCAGAATCACGGAGAACTTGAATAGCCGCACTATCTCCTGTATACTTTTGGGAGATAAGGTAGCTGAAACCTATGCGCTCTCCATGTCGAAAGGGAACTGAAAATCAAGAAAATGAGGGTTCTTCACATATGATAGAGCAAGCATCAGGATGTTCAAAATATGTGGTAATGCCAATAATCTCCATCAAGCAAATTAAACAAGCATTCATGCCAATGTGCAACTGAAAAAGTATCAGTAATCAGATATGTGCCATGACATAAAAGGAAACTAACCAGTTCCATCATTGGCAATATTCACCCCATCAAAGCTGAGAATAATGTCTGAGGGCTTCAAAACTTCGGATTCTGAAGCAGTGGGATCAATTCTTCTGATACGAACACCTTTCTGATCAGGCTTCATACCCATTGCTATTCGCAAGTCTGGATTTTCCATTTTCTGCCATTCAATCCCAAGAAATGGGAATCCTAGCAGGTACAATGTGATCGTCAGATTTAATCAATAGTCATCTGGATATAGCATTACTTGGTTAAACCACTTGCAATTTATTTACAAGTGTCCATGTTGTGTTACACAGGCCACATCGATAGATAATAAGCAAGTAGACTAGTTACCTGTATATGCTCCATTTTTCTCATAATCTTGGATGAAGTGCAAGATAACCGGTGTGGGTATAACATACCCGATATTTTCAACATCTTCATGTTTAAGAGACTGGAATGCAATGCCCACACATTTGCCTCTATCGTTAAAGGCTGGACCACCAGAGTTTCCCGAGTTTATAGCAGCATCTATCTGCAGATATAAGAAAAGGCTTATATAAAAAGCTGCATAATGCATCCACCATAAAAACACTAGGTAGTATTTCGTTATTTTGTAGGATGTCATGCAATAGACTAACCAAGGATATAATGGAATATAAAATTCCAATAAGCAGTACATAAGTTGACCCATTAATTATAAGTACACCAATAAAGAGAATATGTGTGTTACAAATTTCATCCAACTATTTATGTATAGGGAATGAATGACGTACTATAATAGTAATTACATCCCATATAACATTATATTGTACAAATAAGAGCAAAGAGTTACAAGAATATAACCTGCAAACCTAGAAGCTCTGTTGACCCATGAACATAGGACAAAATTTCTATACGTGACACAACACCACTTGTGACAGAAATTGTGTCCCCTCCAATTGGGTAACCGACAACAGTAACAGCATCTTGAAGTGAAGGCAGATCCCCAAACTCAACAGGTGAGACCCCCTCCCAAAACTCATCATCATTTACTGTTAGCATGGCTGCAAATTATAGAAAGCAAAATTTTGTTAAACATAAAATTCCATTTTCAAATCCGCACATCAGGACAAGGTAACAAAACTTCCACCATATAATACACACTGGATGATCAGCTTATCTAAGCTACATTACGAGAGTTATTCCTACATCTCTTAGTATAGATACACTCATTGGTTAGTCCGGATCCCTTACTCTGATATAATTCCGACTAGATTACTTTACCATTAAAAGGATTCCGGATCCCTTACTCTGATATAATTCCGACTAGATTACTTTACCATTAAAAGGATTCATCTTATCTTACATCTGCCTTCTTTGGAATCTTTCCTTTGTAGTTCACTTTTTCTGGTGGTTGGCTGTTGAGATTTGTTAAATTCATTTCATTCTGAATTTCAGTGTTATTGCATATTTTCACATAAAATAAAAGTTGCAAATTGAGCAGCATCACAATTCAAAATCTGATTGATATCTCAGTCCCACGAGTAACAATCAGAATCAGAATATGCTGCAGCTTATGCTAAAGAATATTCAGTAGTGTCTATGTTATTTGAACATAACATGATTCTTTGCCCAGCTGTTGTCCCTCAAGTTACGTCGCATTGGCTCTTCATTCATTACGAAACCCAATTTAAATTTTGTGACTTCAACTAGTGAAATCCGCTTAACCAAAACTTCTAGCACAATCACAACCAGTCTTACAATAAAGTAAAAATCCAAACCACCCAATGCTGATATCAGAAAAAAAAAAAAACAGGTATTGAAAAAAGTAGCTTTTACCAGTCAACTAATAAAGCTCCAAAACTACCATCAACAAAATATCTCAAACTGTGTACCAACAACATCAAGTTGTGAACTTCCTTCGAAACACAATTTATATAAACAAATTAAGGATCATTACCAATATCACATTCAGTCCCAATAGCAAGCACAGTAGCCAAATACTTAGTATCAGACCCACGCTTCTTGACCTTAACCTGAGTAAAATGCTCCACAGAATGTGCATTAGTCAAAACCCTTTTGCCTCCAATAACAAACCCGCTACTACTCGAGCTGTACTGCCTCTTTCTCTGCCACGGAAGCGAGAAATTGGGCTCCGTGTGAACGCAGAACACTTTGACCACGGCGTCCATCGCTGGAACCACCCTGGCAGCACCCTCCGATGATGGTCCTTCGGCGAGCACTTCGCCACCATTCATCAACGGAGGAGGCTTCTCGGGTTTGTCGGGGCTGTACCTGGACCGCTTTCTGGGGCGGCCCCGGCGACGGTGATGGTTGTCAGTGGCGGGCGTGGTGGGATTGATGATTTCAACATTGGTGACGGAGAAAACGTCGTCTTCAAAAGAGGCGACGGAGTGATCTAGGGTTTGCGTTGGGGTTTTGGGTTTGCGACCTCGTTTCTTTCCCATTGAGGATTTTGTCAGTACAATTACAAATTTGGGAATGGAAACGAAATGAAATGGTTGATGGGGGTAGGGTTTAAAGCTTTCAGAAGATGAAAGACGAGCTCCAGTAAGGAACGAAGCAGTTCTTAAAACCAAAAAGCAAAAACAATATGACCAAACAAAAAATTTAATGTAATATTTAAGTTTATGTTATAAAACCGAAACTAAAATTTAAGAATATTTAGGACAGGAGAATTCTTCTTATAAATTGGTGTCATTTACATCAAGTTAACCATTCTATTTATAGTATAAAATTTCTAATAAAATACTATCATGATAATAGAAGTGGTACACTAACTATTAAATGGTGCATTTGGTGCACTAATAATTAAGTGGTACATTTGGTGCGTTAACAATTAAGTGGTGTATTAACAATTAGTGGCACACCATATTATTTCTATCTTTTATAACACTCCCCTTTGGTGTGCCATATAATTATTTCTTATCTGGCCTTGATACGCATTTGGTGTTGCCTCGTTAAAAACCTTATCAGGAAAAACCTAGTAGGATAAAAACCATGATAAGGAAAAAAGAGTGCAACTGCGTAAGCTCCCCCTCATTTAACACAATGAGCTCTTCCTCATAAATTTCTTAGATGTCGCATTCCAATCTCGTGGACATGCTTCCTGAAAGGTGTAGTAGGAAGTGCCTTTGTGAAAAGATCCGCAGTATTTTCGCTTGATTGAATATACTGGATGTTGATTTCTTTGCTCTTTTCGAGATCTTGGGTGAATTGAAAAAATTTCGGAGGGATATGTTTGGTTCTATCACTTTTGATATAACCCTCCTTTATTTGAGCGATACATGCTGCATT
>JANITW010142653.1:0-12245 GCA_027564335.1 Erythroxylum williamsii | reverse complement strand
TATAAAATTTTTAATTTAAATTTTTTTAGAAAAGAGTTTTTGAAAAATTAAAAAAGAATAAAAAATTATAAATAACTTTTTGAAAAAATTGAAATTAAAAATTTTATAGACCACCAAAAAGTTATTTGTCTTCTATCATTTTATTTTACAACTTTTTTCTCCTATTTCTTCTTAATTTAAACGGAAAAAAGTGCATTTTAAACTTCAATGTTTACAACAGAATACAACTTGAACCCTAATATTTTGAAACATTTAAATTGAACTCTAATATTTTCAAAATGTTCAAAACATATTTAAATAAAAATGGGCTGCAATGTCATAAAACTATTTTTAAAAATTAATCAAAAAAGGGTCCTATAGCCACATGACTATGGGGTCACTACAATAAATATCACTTATCACTTGGCAACGGAGCCCATATCTATATATTTTAAACAGTGGGTTCCACTTGCCAATCAGAGTGAGTAGGGCTAGACCTAGATTAAATATAAGTGAAGCTTCAACTTAGCAACCCTAGTTCATTTATCTTCATCCCTTTCTTTAGGACAATTGCCCTCTCATCTTAAGAAAACTCTCTCTAATAAAATAGAAAACCTTGTAGAAATTACCCATTTACTTGAAGATACTAAAATTTATAACACTTAGCTAAGTCCATATAATCTATATCATAGATCCAAAACTTTTATAAGGAATATTCGCTCCTTAATCTCCACACATAGACCTTAACCTAAAGAATTGATCCAAGGATCCAGATTAGACCAATATGTTATAAAATCCACTTATACAGAAGATTATGTAACCATGGAGTTTCCTTCTGAGATAATCTTGTCAAGGATATACATATGTCCATGTAGGCACTATTCGAATGGTCTTAAAATTATATGAAAGAAAATGATTTCCAGCAACAGCTAGAATATCTCTCCTTGATACAATATATACATCCTATTAGAACGTCTTGATTGACACCCTCTTGACCACTCTAAAAAATGGAAGTGTCATCATGACCATAACTTTGAATTTCAACATCAATCTTGATGATCCAACTTTACTCACCAAACTAAAAGTCCAAATCCAAATTGTTGAAGCTGATCAAGAACCTACTGCTATCATGGCCACACTCTATCATCATATCATTTACAAATTACAAAACCATGCTTAGATTTGAACTTTCTAAACTTTACACAAGACACCCTTTACATGGTGGCAAACAATTCTCAAAATGAGACTATAATCATTTAGATTTCGTGAAAGTTGTCATCACAACAATTTGCAAAATTAATGCTTATAGAGTGAATCACAAATTATGATAAGAGTTTCATACTCCTTATTGACGCTTCATTCATACCACCACTCCTCCAATCTTAAGAAGTTTGAAGGATGGAATGATCAAATCTATTTTCAACAAGCTTGAAGAAGAACACCCAGAATCATCTAGAACCTCTTCTAGCTCGATATTGATGATCAGTCTAACCTTTTCTCATGAAAAAGGCATTAATGGCCCCCTAATTTACTTTATCCATCATGATGGATATGAGGTGTATATTAGTCATGTCAATGCCCATTTCATCTAGGATATAGTTTAAGTGCAATTTAGATTATAACTGCTAGATAGATGACGATTTTGATAGTAATGATGAAGTTTATGTCCCTCGATGGCAAGAAGAATTCAGTAAAAGTCAAAATCTTCATGCCAACCAAAAAAAAAATCTAACCCAAGCATGATGAAGATGATGACTTGAGACCTGGGATTGATCTTAAGAATCCTAAACCTAGACCAAAGAATCTCTCTGAAATATTTAGAACAATTGGAAAAGAAAACTTGATCTAATTAAGGTGCTATACGCCAGTAATTCCTTCAAACCCAAAGGAGACCCCCAAACCATTACCTTATATGATGATGAGATCATATAAGGAATATTTTCCACCATTAGAATCCCAGACTAATAAAAGCATTGGAGTATCTATAAATCAATACTTAAGATCCATAAGTATTAGCCTATAAGGTAATCATATACTTGTTTCAATAGCAAAAACAAAGTGTCAATTTGGCAAACACAAAATTTTTTGGCACAAAACAATGTCCTTCAAAGTATTAATTCAAATCTTGAAGACACAAGGATTAAATTCAAAAGTTGATGTTTTATCTCTTTAAGTACAATAATTACATTAATGACTTCTTAATCAAGCTGCCAACTTGACTTGGATTTGATAAGATAAATCAACCAATATTATTGTTCTCTAAAAAGGAACTAGAACTTTAAAGACTTTGAGAAAAGCTGAAAATTAATTGACTTAGATATGGCTAAAGAATAACCCAGGGCTGTACATGAACATATCCCTCGACATTTCCTATCATAAGAGTCACCTATAACACTCCATCCTATCTTGATGTTAGTGACTACCAAATTTTTTTCAATATGTCCTATCCATTATTTTGACAAATCCATACAAAACCATCCAAACATTCCAAACCAAACCCACCAATAAAAGACAATCTGTCTACTTTTAAACCCTGCATATCAATACAACACCAACTTCTCCACCAAAAGAAAGATCTTTCCCAAACATAGTAAAAAAACCCATGCCTAACCAAGAATTCTTAGCTACCCTTTAATTAGTTCCAAAAAGATTTAATAGTCACACTAATAGCCAAGACTCTAATTCTTTTATACGAAACTCAAAAAGCTAATATAATTTGCAGATCTCACTCAGATATCTCAAATAATGATGATTGTTTCACACTTTTCTCAACCACGTTCAGAAATTGAACCTGAGATTGACGATGCTGAGTTAATGACTGAACTACTCAGACCACAAACAAATCCTGTATATAAACCTACTTTAGGTTCATGTTTCACTTTTGATGATGTACTACTAACAAAATGGAGAGATCGACAACATGAATTCAATTTCTAGATAGATCTTCAAATAACAAAGCCAAATATGTATCTTAAAGATATCTTGACAGAATTTATTTCTAGAATGGTGGGAACTTTAAGAGAATGATTCTAAAGCCCTGGTGAATATAGACAAATGCAAGCCTAACAAATGTCAGAAGCTAGTTCCTTGTTAGGAACTATCCATGAAGAGTTCATTAATGATTTCACTCATTGATCGACAAAGTAAACCTGAGTACTTTGAAATGAAATGTTACTTTATAAACATAATGTCTAAAAAATATTATATGCTCAATGGCTTTAATGATGTCAATCTTCGATACACCTTCATTGCTTCCCTTCTTAATGAATTGTTGCTTGAATTACAAAGAACAATCAATTCTCTTCTCAAAGGTATGTCTGAAATCTCTCTCGAATAAATCTACCAATTAGCTTTGGTGACACTATATAAATTATGTGAGCAACATAAGTTCTTCAAAGCTATGTTAAAAGGTGGAGATCAACTCAAACAAAAGTGCAAGAAGTCGTACTTAAAGATCAAATGCAAAGACAAGGAGTAATATGCATACAACACAAAGAAGAAGAAACATTTCAAAAGAAAACTGTTAAACATTCATCCTTTCAATAGAAGGAAGAAAAAGAGAATAAGATTCTTTAAAAAGCGTGCTTCTAAAACTAGAAAGCTAGATCAATGTTACTTTTGTGGATAGCCAGGTTATCATGCAAAAAGGTGTAAAAAAAAATTCAAAAAGACATTAAAATCCTACAGTCCATGAAAGCTATAATACCCATAAAAGATGACAAGGACATCGAGTCTGTTTTTGAGAAATAGTCTAGTGAAGATGAAGAAACTCTGTTACAATTCTTGATAATGAATCTTTTGATGATGAAGTCTCTTTTCTTGAACAAGAAGATGATGAATCAATATATATGATGAAACAGTCTTGTTTCAAGCTAGAGCCTTAAAATTTAGTAGTCACTCGGCTATATGTCAAGCTTTAGTTGCTTATAGAAAAGTACCATAGACCAATCCTAGTTATTGGTTATATAGATACAGGTTCTTGTAGAAGTGTAATGAAACTAAATATTCTTCCTACAGAAGAATGGCAACCATATGAAGAATACTTTACTGCAGCTCACAACAAATCCTTCAAGATAGATCTTATCATAAAGAGAAGGATTGGGATAAAATTCTTCTTAAGCTGTATCTTTTGGACAATAATATTAGGAAGTAATCTTCCTGGTCCTAACATACTTATTGGGATGAAAGTCTATTGCCAAGTAAAAACGTTACAAATCTTACTAAACGAGATTTGTTACAAACAAGATTTTCGTGAGTACCCTGAAAACAACAACATCTTTGAGCTAAAAGATGTTCATTTTGAATATAAAGATATTAGAGATAAACTTTTACAATATTACCTAAAAAGTCATGACCAATTCAATCATCCGTGTCCATTATGGCATAATTCAAACTTTTATGTCTGGTTACTATTGAAAAAGAATGAGGCCATTAATCCAACAAAAGTCACACATCCGAGGATGAATCCAGATGACCTAAAGATAACACAAAAAGAATGTGCTATACTTCTAAAATAAAGATTGATTGAGTCGACTAAATCAGGTTATGAATTTCAGGCTTTTTATGTAGAGAAAAGAGTAGAAAAACATGGAAGAAAAAAGAAGCTAGTTATTGATTACAAGCCTCTAAATCATTTTCTTCAAGAAGACAAGTTGCTTATGCCCAAGATCAATATGCAAGTGCTATTTTTGAAAGAAGCCAAAATATTATCAAAGTTTGACATAAAAACTAGATTTTGGCAATTGACTATTGACCAAAAGATCGGTATAAGTCAACATTTTACATTCCTAACACTCAATATAGTGGACAATCATACCCTTTGGGCTAAAAGTTACTGCATCATTGTTTCAAAAAGTCATGACAAGGATCTGTGACGGTATCTTATCAAGTGTTTAAATTTATATCGACGATATTTTACATTACTCTCAGACCCAGCAAGAGCATCAAGCCTTATTAGTTATTACAATAATTTTTGGATTTCACAAAGAAGTATGAGATCAAGTTCTTAGCCCGCAGAAGCTAGCGTGGTTCAACCCATTAAGAATTTTTAGGCATAAAATTCCATTGACTTCTACCAACCTAGCCCACACATAGCTAGCGAATTACTAAACTTCCGGAATACGAACCTCACTATTAAACAAACTTAATAGTTTTTTGGAATTATGAATTATATCAATGATTCATCCCTCACGTGCCAAAATATATCAATTAGTTAAGAAATAGCCAAAATTATGAGATCCTAATTAGACAAAGGCAGTCAAGCAATTAAAGAAGATTAGTCAACATCTAACTCCACTGAAGATCCCTTACAAAGTAAAATGAATCTTATAGACTGATGCTAATGAGGATTCTTGAGTAGCAATGTTAATCAAGAAATAAAAGTAAAAAAGTTTTACTATAGACATGTTAGCCGACAATTTATACCCTCGGAAAGTATTTATCACGCGATCTATAAGTAAATTCTGACAATACAAAAAGATATAGAAATGTTCAATTTCTACCTCAATCATTGTCTCTTTACAGTAGAAATGGACAATACGTCATTTCCAAAGATACTAAATCTAAACAAAAAAGTTCTACCAAAGAGTCAATTATTTCGTTGAGAATATTGATTCTCTCGCTATAAATTTACATTAGGACATACTTTTATTTGAAAATAAAAAATAATATCATGTCAGTATTAATGTAGTGTTCAATTGATGAAAAGTTAAACCCATTAAATTTTCCATTTATTTAGAGTCTGTTTTAAATATTTTAAAAATGTTATGATTCAATTTGAACATTCAAAACATTAAAGTTTGTTCTAGTTTCTTATATAAATGTTGAATTTCAAAATACACTTTTTAGTCTAATTTAAATGGTACCAGACTTATCAACTCCTTATTCATTTAAAAAGAAAAGGAATTCCAAAGTCCCTCATCCAAGGAATCTGGCGCATAAAACTTGGAGGTAAAACTTCATAAATTCTTGAAATTTCCAAGAAAGTTGGCAGGATGTAAAGTTAGCTAGAAGAACCCTTGTGACTAAAAATAGCACAAAAAAAAAAAATTGTTATCCAGACCTCATCTTCCTCGTATTGCCTCACCAGCAAATGGGGTATAAGATGCTCAAGACTTCGCCTTTCTGTCACTGCACAACAATTATCGTCTCTACTACCAGGACCTCTCTTTCAAGACTTCCTTTCCACTCTATGCCCAACTTCTTGAAGAAAACCAAGTTCACTTCTTTATCATCGAAACCAGTTGCTAGGCCCATTTCTGTTTCTGGGTTTCGCGACTTTTTGTTGCAGGGTAAGCGTGAATTCCGTGATGGGGTGGTGGCCATGGCTAGTTCTACTGGGTCATCAGTCCACAAGTCGGAGGAAGAGTGGAGAGCCATTTTGTCTCCTGAGCAGTTTTGGATTCTCAGGGAAAAAGGCACAGAGTAAGTTTATCTATTGATTCTATTCTGATCATTTATGTTGCCTTTTCTTTTGCGCTTTCTTGGATCGACTGTGGGTGGATGTTTTTCATTTTATTTTTGTTTCTTTATCTTTTTTTTATCCTTTTTGTAGAGACATTTCTTTTAACCTTTGTAATTTTTTTTTGGGGAGCAATACTGAAATGGATCATTTCAGCTTAGCCCTGATGTTTGTAACAAACTGCGATGACTAGAAGTCTACATAATTTAGTCTTTGCATGTATTTTTTTATCTTAGGCAAAAGAGAGGCAGCTTTAGGAGAGGTTTGTTCTGTTTATCGCACTAGGATTGCTGCGGTTATTTAGTGGGATCGTATGAGATTTATGGTTTAGTAGGAACGATTTCAGATAGAAGGCTTCAGTGTCTTGAAACATTCGAGGAACTTTCCTGCTTTAGTGCCTGTATTTCATAGGCAGGCTATATAGTATGCTATGACTAGAAGGGGCTGGCTTGGAGTCGGTCTTTCAATGGGACGAGGTTATTGCTTGCTGAATGCCGTTAGATTCAAATCTTCTAGTGGCAACCATCAGAAGAATGAAGGGATTGAAAAGGCTTCTGATTATAGGAAGAGGAGAAGGGCGGGGATTGAGAAGAAGTTGTGTGACAACAAATTTTGATGCATGTAGGCCTTCAAATAAAGTGGTCTCTCTTAAAGAGAAAATCCAACTTTGCTAGTTGACACTAGTTTGAAAAATATCATCAGCTACGTTTTGGACAAGAAGATGCTGTTTGTTGTGTCTAAGCCATAGTTCCTCGATGCTGTTTTTAATGTTGTCATTTTGGATTGAGCCATAGTCACCTGCCGCAACTTAGATGACTGCTTTATTGGCTACAATGGCTCTATAGGCAATGGAGTGAGGAGTAGTGAGTGACATGAAAGATTTAAGAATAAGAAGACTGGTCCAGATGTAAAAACTACTGAATGGAGAGGTCTCAGCTAATTGAGTCGTTGATTTGTGAGATCCTTTTGTATGGTGAGCATCAATTAAGAGAACTATCCAGACACAAGTAGGGAGCCTTGTATGGTGAGCATCAATTAAGAGAACTATCCAGACACAAGTAGGGAGCCTGCTACATGTGGAAGTTTTGGGCATAAACAATTATCCAATGTGTTAGTACTAAAAGATGACTAGCAGGCATCTTTTCATTTAGGAACAACTGTTTCACGCTATATTTGGGTGAGAAGTCTTTGGGACAGCTCAGAATGTTTCCGATCGGAGTTTGAAAATTTAAGGATTTGCTTTCTTGCTGCCTTGATTCCTAAATAGTTTAATGGATGACTGAAGCAAAACACAAAGTGACAGCGCTTTTGTGCTTCAGTTAACGTTTGTCAACTAAGTGAGACTGCTTCATCCATTGTTCTGTGTATTTCCTTGCATTATTTTGTGCTTTGCAGGTATCCTGGCACCGGGGAATATGACAAGTTCTTTGACGAGGGTATCTACAATTGTGCAGGATGTGGTACTCCTCTTTATAAGTCAACAACCAAATTTAATTCAGGCTGTGGTTGGCCAGCTTTCTATGAGGGTCTCCCTGGAGCCATAAACCGCAACGTGAGTCTTCTCCTTTTGGCTTTTGTGCTTTAGTATTTATGAACCTCTTTTGGCAACTTCTTTTTTGACAAGATTGAGAATTTGTTATTAGCCGGACCCTGACGGTAGGAGGATTGAAATTACTTGTGCGGCTTGTGGTGGGCACCTGGGCCATGTATTTAAAGGTGAAGGGTTTCCAACACCCACCAATGAGCGCCATTGTGTTAATAGCATATCACTCAAGTTTACTCCGGCCAATTCTCCCCATTGAAGGTCTACTTTAGCCAGTCAGTTAATCTTCAAGAGATGGGACCGCTCTGTATCAAGGATTCATAGTACAGTATCAAAAGAAAAGTTGTTACAGTGACTTGGGTTCGGGTCAGTTATCCTTATTGCTTCATTACTTGTATATATAGAACATGGAGATATTGGAATAAGACGGCACTATCATTACACAAGAATTGTTTTTACTTTGAAGATTAGAATGGACCTATAACAAGAGCTATTATGGCCTCAATATGTTACCAGCTTCACGACTGAGGAGGTAGATCGTTAGGCTCACTTTAAAGAAGAAAAGACATCAGTGTTAGCTTTATAATAATTTCTCTTATTTATAGAAAAAGATATAATTTTCTTAATTATAAATATAATTTAGTCTTAATATAATCAAATTTTATATTCGATCCTCTAACATGTTCAAAAGTTTACATTTAAGTTTAATTTAATTTAAATTTATTTTATCTGGTAATTGCTTTTTATTTACGATTCATTAGGTTCTTAATATGTTCACAATAATTATAAACTATAATTATAATTGATAATTAAAATTAGGTAAATTATAATCATTGTCAATATGTTATAAATAAATTAAGAATACTTTTAATTTATTTTTAATTATCTAATAAAATAATATATAATCATATATTAAGATTGATGTTTAATAATATGTCATGATTACTTAAATATTAAAAATGACAGTGGTTTGACTTGTCAATGCAGGATTACAACGTATAATTTAGTCTTTTCGTCATCTAATGTTCCAAATAAACAGAGTATGAAATTAATGTCTACTATATTTAAATTCAGTCATGTTCATTCTTGCTAATTAATAATTAATTTATAATTGATATTAAAAAATCTTTTTTTAATTTGTAGAATTTTTAGATCGCTATAAATTAACAACAACGAAATACTCTTCCTAATTACTTTAGGGTGACGAATACTATATTGACATACTTAACTATCTCTATATAGTTCATATTATATTCAAGTACTACTGACTAAGTTACACTAAATAGAATAATTTATAAGTAGTCTCAAAATACAGTAATTCCTATATGAGATGCCTTGGTAATCTGATATTAAAGATCAATTACACAATAATCATAGTCAAAAAGTTCATAGTGATACAAGTAATACTCCATTCAAGATTCTTATAATCAGGCCAATTCAGTGAACTAATTCTCTAATAAGTACTCATAATTTTTTAAGTTTCTCTATACTTAAAACTGACGAGATCAATTATTTTCTTCATAAGAAAGAAACATAGCATGTGTCAATAATAATAACAATAATAATACTCAAAATAGCGAGGCGCTTTTGAAGAGTTTCAGGCGGCGATTGCGCAGCGACCCATGGCCGGCCCCTCGCCGGCGCCTCCGTCGGCAGGCGTTCGCTCCTTTGCCCAGGCTCTCACGGGCACCAAGCCATCTCCACGGACGATCTTGCAGCCGCCGTCCTCTGCGGTCCAGATCGTGTCTCGCCCTAAGATGTATAAGGAGGAACCCACTTTCTTCCTCACTAAGGAGGAAGAAGCTCATCTGGCTGCTCCTTTTCAATTGGCGTTGGTAGGAAATTTACTAAGGGCAGGCCGAAGATGGAGTTCCTGAGATCCTCTTTCGACAAAATCGGTTTTAAGGGTCATTTTACCCTAGGTATGATTGACTTCCGCCATGTGTTCATCTGCTTTGATCTTGAGGAAGATTATCAACGCTGCTGGTTGCGGGCCATATGGACATTCGACAGTCACCTTATGCGTGTTTTTAAGTGGTCGCCGGAATTTCACCCCGATCATGAATCCTCTGTCGTACCCATCTGGGTTTCCTTTGTGGGTTTGCCGATTCATTGTTTCAATGAACACTACCTCCATTGGATGGCAACGCTGATTGGGGTTCCTCTGAAAATTGATGTTCCCACTTTGAATCTTTCTCAGGCCATCGGTTGCCCTCATGTGTATTGAGGTTGATTTGTTGAAGGAATTGCCGACTCGCTTGAGGCTAGGTACGGAAGAGCATGCATTTTTCCAATCTGTGTTATATGAAAATCTGCCTTCGTATTGTCGCCACTGTCGGAAGGTAGGTCATACGGTGGATGTTTGTCGACATAAGCAACCCAAGCCTCCCACTGATGCAGCTGCGGATTCAAAACGTCCTCCCGTTCAGGTTTGGCAAGCTAAAGAAGTGCCAATTGCTTCTGGCCTGTCCGTGCCAGACGCGGCTCATTCTCCCACCGCTACCTCTGCTCCCGCCCCTGTTTCTGTTCTTGAGTCCAATGAGCCTTTGAGTAAGACGCCACCCCAGGAGCAGAACATTGATGTTGTTACTGGTCCAACTTCATCTTGTTCTCAATTGTCCTCCCCTTTTGTGTCCTTGTCCGCGCTTGATGTGGCTACTGGTCATACTGTTAAACCTATACCACCTGTTCCCCGATTTAATGAAGTTACTGAAATGGTTGACAATGCGGTGATTAATAAAGCTACTGAATATGTTACACCTTCTGTTTTTCCTGCCCCTGATTTTGTGCTTTCGGGACTCCGCCCTGCTGCTCCAGTAGCCATCAATGTACAGCATAATGCTATTGTTTCTCCACACGTCATTCCGACGGGTATATATGGGGACTCTGCCAATGAGGCCACAATTCCTACAGCTTTAGCAGCACCAATTCAGACCTTTTCTACTGCAGTTGAAATTCCTCAGGTCATTTATGACAACCCTGTGCCACATCAGGTTCAGGATGATTTCTGGCTTGGTACCAATTCCGGCCAACAGCACGTGGAGATTTCCAGATTGGTACAGTCTGAAGGAGAAACAACTCTACCAAAACGGGGTCGTCCCGCGGGATCGAAAAATAAAAAAGTTACTTTTGATACTGAATCTCTTCGCCGCTCGGCGAGAGCTCCTAAGGCTACTCTTTTTGCTAATCTCTCATGATTAGTAGCCTAATTTGGAATATCCGTGGGGTAGGTAACATGGCCTCCCAACGTCGTCTCAAATCTCTGACTGAAATGCACAAATTATCTGCGGTTTTTGTGATTGAGCCAATGGTTCAACCTGCTAATTTGGATGGTCTACTGTGGAAATTACACTTTACAACTGGCTATGTTTCAGCCACTAACAAAATCTGGGCCCTTTTTTCCAATATTTACTCCGTCACATTCCTTCATGGTACCGCACAAGTCATGCACCTGCAATTAGCCCATGCTAATGTGCCATCAGTTTTTTATATCTCTATAGTCTATGCGAAATCGACAAGGCGAGATCGTCTTGACTTGTGGTCTGAGCTAAGTGCTTTCAGAGCTGCTCATACTAATGTTCCATGGTTATTGGGGGGCGATTTTAATGTCATTCGACATCTTGATGAATATAGTGGCCTTGGATCTCCTGAGCTCGCCTCTATGGATGATTTCAACTCCTTCATAGCTTCTTGTGGCCTGTTAGAACTCCCCACGCAGGGTGCTGATTTTACTTGGGTAGGCACTAGATCCAATGGTCGTGTTATGAAGAAGTTGGATCGGACCTTGGTTACTACAGAGTGGGCCGATCTGTTCCCGGTTTCTTCAATTCAGAACTTAAATCGAACGGGGTCCGATCATAGCCCGATGTTGTGCCATTTTGATACGGTGCAAGTTTCACGCCCACGCCTCTTTCGTTTCCAACGGATGTGGCTACGTCGAGATGACTTCCTCAACTTGGTAAAATTGAATTGGGCCCTCCCAATAGCATGTCATGGTATGTTACGTTTCTCCCTAAAGCTTCGTCGCCTCAAATCCTGTTTGCGTCTCTGGAACAAGGAAAAATTTGGGGATGTATTCCTTAATCTGAAAACGGCAGAGTCAACTGTGATGCAGCTGGAACGGGAGTTTGACGACTCTGGGACCAATGATGTCCTAATGAGGCTGAACAAATCCAAAGCTGAACTTTTACTACGACTTAAAGAACATGAGGATTTTATGCTTCAAAAGATGAGATTGAAATGGCTTAAGGAGGGTGATGCTAA
>JANITW010142584.1:0-12253 GCA_027564335.1 Erythroxylum williamsii | reverse complement strand
TTTAATCTTCTTAAACACCATATTAATTCTAACTTAATTCAAATCTTTCCATCTAATTTCAAATCTCTATTTATGCCCATCAGATTAATGACTCAATTCTAAACATAATGAAACAAATAAATTAATAATAATTGAAAAAAATTGAGGGTCCAACAATTCTCCCCCTAAAAAATTTCGTCCTCAAAATTCTTACCTAACATAATCTGAGGGCAGGGGTATGCTTCCTTTTGTGCTTCTCCGTTTTTCATTTAACTTCATCACTATAATAATGTTGTTTTTAATGACCTTAGTCAATGGATTCGGTCAGTCCTCCATGACTTATTCAGATATCACAATATCTTAACTGTTCCCTCAATATATTTTAAATTACTCACAATTTTCCACTTCCTGTGTGGATAACACTAATATCATATCATATCCATATTTCTTAACATACTCACATATATCACATTACAAATCTCAGACATCTTTCTTCTGTAGCACTTCTCATAACTATTTCATATAGACCTATTAATGTTAGGCTTAGCTAATCCTTTTTCCTAACTTAAGCGCACCTTGGCACGGTGATGCCCTCAAAGAGAAATTTAACTTTCACTTAATAATTCACTTCAACGTAATGTTAGTACACTTAACTCTTATGTCTATCTTACTGTATTCCCTGCCTTTGGCGTTGATCAACCTAATTCATTCATTTTTCTTGAATCATTTAATTTATAATATTAATCAATTTCACCTATTAGTAACATCTCCAATTATGGCCTTTAACCATTTTTAGGCCTTAATCATCACATTGCAAGAGCGAACGACTCTTTATGTCATCTAACTCCTCATACAGTATTCTAATGAAATCATTGTGACAACGATTACAATGCTTAAAGTCAAATAAAACTATACTTTGATCTCATGTTCCTATGGACTCCAAAATATAAGCTTTAAGTATATCTTAGATAGCTAAGACCCTCAGTAATTTAGACATTCACTCACTTGATTCGACATTCTTAGTCACTAAATGATGTCCCGACGTATTCGTACTAGGATGTATAACTTATGTTTCAGTTTGTACTTTTTTAACAATCTCTTCGCTCTAACATCTTTTATTTGTACATATACTTCTAATTTCAATCACAATGTATCATTCTTCCTATTTGATCCCAAAATTCAGATTTGTTTTCCATCTCTCAATAAGATTCACGATTTTTGAATCCTCAATTTGTGCTTGGTTAATCCTTTCATGTGAAATTGATCTTCAATTCTATAGTAATTAATACTTTTATTTGCCAAAAATTCAGCTTTACATTCTATTCTCCTTTTTGCACTAGATCTGATAATCTCAATATCTGAATTCGTGCTTCACTACTAATGGGATTTCTACTTACTGTATTATATATAGCACTAACTTTACTAGGAATTACTCATTTGTACAATCATAGTCTTTCAGTACTTATATCAATTATGTCAGTTTCATATTCAATTTTCTCAATTCCTATATATACTGTCTCCAAACTTTCAAAGCAATCACTACTATAGTAGCTCTAAATCATGTATAGAATAGTCAACTAATAGGACTTTTAGTTGTCTCCATACATGTAAAATCATTTTATTATGCTGCATTGGATTTTATTCAAATCTCTTATACAACATCATTGTATGCTATAAATCTCCAAATTCATATGATATAATTAACAACAGTATAAATCCTCAAAATTCTCTTTACTTTCATTACTCATATGCTTTACATATTTTCCTTCATATATTGAAACTATTTTTTTCAACTTTTCAAATACCTTTAATACATCATCAAATTTTTGCTTGGATCACTCTAATCTTCAATACAATAGTACTGTCAGGGCAATTGCTAACTTCAAACAATTATTATCAAACTCCATATGCACATGATTAGTTCTCATAATTCCTAAAATAACTAATTCCTCAATGAGGTGGCATTATGTCACGTTATTTTCAATTCCCCAATTGACTTCCTTTCTCGAATGATTTTCTCAATTCATTCGATTTTCTTTGATTTCACACTGAATTATTGTACTGTTTGCTCATTTATACTAATTTCTCCACACATTTCTATTTATTTTCAATCTTAATTTCCTATGTTGGTAACACATTCATTAGATCTTATTTGTGTCTCTTATATTTAATATCACCTCAAATTCATGAATCCAATCACATAGTTGGATACTTTACATCAAGAAATGCATATACTCTGAATAACATATTCTATATCTTATGTTTGAGTCTCCATCATGATTAGGACTCTAATATCATTTTTGATTTATTCTTTCATTGATCATTCTTAATATAAACTATCTGATCTGTTTAACTTAATTTAATAAAATTCTTATTTGAAAGAAGATTTCTTGATACTATTATCTATACTGTTCATGTAATGTTTATCAATCATCTGTTATCATCATCACTTTATCAGCTATCCTTAGTATCTTAAGAGGACCGATTTCTATCATTCTTACAAGCTCATAACATTCTAATTACCAAAACTCAATGAAGTAGTAAACATAATTACTGTTACATATGCTTAGATGTGCATCATCAAATCATCCAATTTTATTCACATGTTTTTCTCCCTCAAATTTATATCTGACATAATTGATACTTTGATCTCCATTGATCCTCGATGATTTCTCTTTATCTTCGAATTCATTACTCATTGTAACATCATCAACAATCTCAGTCTATTCCTGATTAATCATTATAAACACTTTCATATGTTACTCTAGTTCCCCTTAGACTTTAAACTATGGGAACTATGACTAACAAACATCTAATAAGTCATAGGTTTCTTCCTATATCATCTCCACACATATAATACATATGTGTTAAATATTCTCACTTGTTATGGTGATCCCATTATCAGATATATACTCATAATAAAAATTCAACTTAACCTTTTAAACTTATATACATGTCTTTATCATTCATCTCATCTTCCAATTATCCTTTATTGCATCTTACATATGCATATTCACCTTTAATTCAAAATTATAGATGTATAATTATCATGAAATTTTAATCTCAATTTCGCTAACACATTCTTATGGTGGATCATAACTCTTGTCACATTTATCAAACAACCACTTCAGTTCCAATTTCATCTTCTTAAGATCATAACAATTTATGTTTTCCTTACATACTTTAATCTCATCATTTCTACTTGTCTACCTATTTTCCTCAAACAATCTATGATAATATATTCACATCCATATCAATTCAAGTACATATCTACAACAAAATTTCATCACCATATTCATTTACATAATCACAAATACTACATTTATGTCTAGCATATCGAACTACTAATATCCACAAACTTTCATTTTCTCAGTTTTTGCCAGATCATCATTCTCTTCTTACTATTTCTATCAAGTCAAATTCTTAACAATTAGTCATGCGTGTAACTCATACATATGCATCTTCACTAAGGATTAGTTGCTGCTACATGCTAAAACATGTCCAATGATGGGTAACTTGATATATATTTCCAAAAATGCCCATGTAAGATCCTAACTTTGGGCTTTGATATCATAACTGTTGGACACCGATGCCAGAACCCAACTCTTGCTTTGATACCATAGCTATTCCAGGGTCCAACATTTAGAGTCGTGAGAACATCTACTTGTTACCATGTATGGTTATTCCAATTAATTCTCGTTAGTCATCCTCGATTCAACTTCATTCTCTGATACCTTAAGTGTCGGGCCCTATTTTCCAAATCATTCTTATACTGAAGCAAATATTATATTCTCAACTTCCACCCAGATATTGAACATCTTAGAGGCTAAATCAGAATTTGACCTCTTCATATAATTTGTAAACCTACGTCTCCAGTTTACTCCACTTTAAAAATCATCTTAGTTAGAACCCTACAGATCCATATATATTAAAAATGCCAAAGCATATTTAGTAAAATAACACGAGTTCATACTATTCTAATAGATTCCTTCACTTTCCTTCAATCAAAACCTTTTTCCAATCAATTTGGAGTCCTACCAATTTTGTAGAGAGATGACACTTCATTTGGAGTTCGGATAACAAAGATTAGCCAAGGAAGTCAAACAAGGTTCTGTCCTCAATCATATTGAACCTATTTCAGGACAAATGGCATAACTTGCTCTAGAGATATCAGATCAAGGTCCTTCTTAAAGGGTTCAAAAGAGAACTTTAATAAATACATCTTTGATGAAGACTATGAAATGAGATTTTGTCATCTAAAGGATCAAAATTGGACCAGACGGTACAAGATGATCAGTGTTCAAAAGGAGGTTATGAACAATACATAGAAGATATCTTACAATTGGCATAGCTTTTTCTAGAGACATCGGATTAAAGTATTCTTTAGTTGGTTTGAAAGAGAACTTCAAGATTTACAAATTTCATGCAGATCTTGAAGAGAAATTCGATCATTTACAGAGTCAAAAATGGGACCAGACGATAGGATCAAATGAATAGTGCACCAGATGATATGACATCACCACCATATGATATGACATCATCAGACAATATGACGTCACCTCCAGAAGATATGACATCACCAGATGATACACCATCACCAGACGATACATCCTCACTAGACCAAGTGTCCTCACCAGACAAAACGCCCTCATCAGAGGATACATCCTCATTAGCCAATATATCCTTACTAGAGGAAACACCCTCACTAGATGCCATTCACATTTCAACTCACATCATCCATACGCCATTCACATTTCATTAACATCAAAAGAATAAAGTTTTTCAAATCTTTAATGGCATTCCAAGCCACATTACATCATCGTCTCAAAATCTGAAATTACAAAAGGTCCTTGAACAAACAAACTTCTTGGTTTCCCAAAATCAACTCAAACTACAAAATAAGCAAACTTGGAGAAATGCCCTTACGTTCTTGATCACTTGGTCTCTTAGCTATCACCTGAAGATGGGATAAATAGGGGGTGAGCTTGAGAGCTTAGTGGGCAACAAGTTTATAACAAAGAATAAGCAAAATTGTTGAAATGTTCATTTGTCTTATAAGAGTCATAGTGAATTTATAAAATGCTTTGTTCTTAAGTTCTCAGTCAAATTCACAATTTTAGCTCTAAAACTCATAGTAAAAATATCATCACATCAACATAGCAAACATTTAACCATCACAATAGAACACTCAAATTATGTAGCAAACTTGACAATTTCAAAGATGCAATGCATAAACAAATGGCTCGAGAGTTTCATGAAATAGAACGGAGAAACCAAAGTTTACGCTATGAATAAAATGAGTCCGATTTCTCAGGTTCTCGTGGCCTCAAGCAGGCAGTCAAGAGAAGGCTATAGGTTAATGTGCACATGACTAACAAAACGGGTTCCTCTCTTGCCCAAGCAAAAGCATATATTCATGCTCAAATCATTTGCTCATGTGTTCATACTTTTATGCTTTCATATCTTTTAATTCATACAAGATGCCATGACATGATTCAAGGCATAACATGAATATTTCAAAACCATTTTCTATTTTATAATCAAAATTCATGCACCAACGTGTGGCAATTTCTCAGATCACTCAAAACATTAAAAGCAACATTTATGAAGTAATTGAAATCATTTTACTTTCTTGATTTGTAAAAACATTAATGGCTCATAAATCTATTATAAACATGTAACCCACCTTGATTTTCTTGCTTAAAGACTTGCTCAAAATGCATCTTCTCTTGTTCCTCTTGCCTCTTTGATCCCCTTTATACAATAACAAAAAATCCCACTATTAGGGTTTTCAATTGAAAATTCCGCAAAGAACAATCACTAAAATTAGTACTAGAATACTTAAACCTATGGATTTCCTAAACTCCATAAACTAAAATCCTTCCAAAAAATAGGCGATCTTACCTTGGTTCTTCACCAAATGAAGAGATATTTGGCTCAAATGGAAGCTCTTCTTTTCCTCTACCATTTATATTTTTAAACCACTTCAAAATCTCTCTCAAAAGCTAAGAAATGAAGAAACCCTAGCTCAACTTTCTTCTTTTCTCTCAACTATTGAAATCTCTCTTTTTTCTCTCTTTGATTTGTTATTTCTCTTCCTCTCCCCCAATTCACTTTTTTTCTTCTTCTTCTTAAACAAGACCACATTTTGGTCTTGTCCTTCCAAAAATACCCCTACTCTCCTTTGATCTTCTGATTTTTTTCCCTTCTTTCGCTTACTTCCTAACTCCTTTAATCTTCTCAAACACCATATTAACTCTAACTTAATTCAAATATTTCCATCTAATTTCAAATATCTATTTATACCCATCAAATTAGTGACTCAATTCTAAAAATAATGAAACAAATAAATCATTAATGATTGAAAAAAATTTGGGGTCCAACAACTCTGGTGACCTTTATGGCGTTGACATATAAAATATTCCAACCTTATTTAGATCATTTTGTGATTGTATTCATAGGTGATATTTTGGTGTACTTGAGGAGCAAAAAGGAATGATTTGAGCATTTGAGGTTGGTCTTATAGATAATGAGAGATACACAATTGTACATCAAGTTTAGTAAGTATGAATTTTGGCTTAATCGGGTGGTGTTATTGGGTCATATAGTATCTGGAAAGGGCATATAGGTAGACCCAAAGAAAGAGGTCGTGATGAAGTGAGAAACACCTAAGAAAGTGTTTGATATTTGAAGTTTTATTGGGTTAGTAGGTTATTACAAAAGGTTTATTAAGGGGTTTTTAATAATCTTAGGCCCTTTGACAAAGCTTCTGAGAAAGAATGTGCCTTTTTAATGGACTAATGAGTGTCAAAAGTGCTTTAAGGAAATAAAATATTGATTAACTACAACACCGATGTTAGCTATACCATCTGGATATAAAGGATATGTTGTATATATTGATGCTTCACACTAGGGATTGGGATGTGTTTTGATGCAGTATGGTAAAGTGATTAATTATGCTTCGAGACAATTAAGGTATTATGAGTTTAATTATCTACTTCATGATTTAGAGCTTGCTGCAGTGGTGTTTGTTTTGAAATTTTGGAGATATTATTTATATGGTTAGAAATTTCAGATATTTATATATCATAGAAGTTTGAGATATTTATTGAGTAAAAAAGAACTGACTATGAGAAAAAAGAGGTGGATTGAGTTGCTAAAGGATTATGATTGCATGATTGAATACCATCTAAGTAAAGCTAATCTTGTGGCTAATGCATTAAGCAGGAAAACTAACAGCAATGTTGCACTAATTCAAACATTGAGATTACTAAACCCAGTTCAATTGAGAGCCCTAAATGTTGAGCTAAGTTTGGAGCAAAATGAAACATTCTTATCTATGTTAAAGCTTAGACCAGTATTGCATGAAAGGATTAAAAAATTCAAAGCAAAGACCCAGAGCTGGTAAAGATTATTGAGGAGTTGAAACAGAATCTGAATTATGAGTTTGAGTTGAGAAATAGTTCATTATGGTTGAAGCGGATATTATGTGCACCAAATGTTGATGGTCTAAGAAAAGAAATTTTAGAGGAAGGATGCTATGTTATGCATCCTAGCACTGCCAAGATATGCAACACTCTAAAACAATATTTTTGATGACCAAGAATGAAGAAGCATGTGGCTGAGTATGTTACCAAATATTTGACATGCCAACAAGTTAAGGCAGATCATAAGGTTCCAGTTAGGAAATTATAGTCATTACCTATTCCATATTGGAAATGGAAGAGAATTATAATGGATTTTTATTATGGGTTTACCGACAAATTTGAGATAACATGATGCTATATGGGTCATTGATGACAGATTAATAAAATTTGCTCATTTCTGACCTGTGAGGGAAAGTAACAAACTGGATTAATTAGCTTGGAGGTATGTAAATGAGATAGTGACGTTTCATAGAGTCCTAGTGTCTATTGTATCAGAATGGGATCCCAGATTTACATCTAAATTTTAGAGTAGTTTACAGTTAGCATTGGGTACAAAGTTAAACTTTAGTACAACATTTCATTCTCAAACAGACATACAAAGTAAGAGGACTATTAAGACTATTGACGATATACTCAAAACTTATGTTTTGGAGTTTCAAAAAGCATGGTATGAATATGTGGCTCTCATTGAATTTGAATAAAACAATCATTATCATATTAGTATTGGTATGGCTCTATATGAGGCATTATATGGTAGAAAGTGTCGATCACCTTTGTATTGGGATAAAGAGGGACCAAGGATTGTTGAAGGCCTAGAGTTGATTCAAGATACCGTTGATAAAATAAAAATATTCCATGTTAGGATTTAGGTAGCTCAAGACAGGCAAAAGATTTATGCAAATCAACACTGAAGGGATATGGAGTATCAAATAGGAGATAAGGTGTTTTTAAGAGTGTCACCTTGGCGAGGAGTGCTAAGGTTTGGTAAAAAGGAAAAGTTGAGCCCTAAATTCATTGGTCCTTATGAGATCACTAAAAGAGTAGGACCATTAGCTTATAAATTAGCCTTACTGCCAATGATGTCTCATATTTACAATGTGTTTTATGTTAATATGCTTAGGAGATATCAATCAGATCCAACACATGTATTACCAACACAGGAGGTTGAGATTGCAACAAATTTGAGTTATGTTGAGGAACCAATCAAAATAGTTAGATATTAAATGAAATAGCTGAGAAATCGTGTAATTCCTTTGGTTAAAGTCCTTTGGAGGAATCATTCAAAATTAGAACTTACATAGGAGATTAAGGAATAACGAGGAAACAATACCCCCATCTATTTAGTCAATTAGGTAAGAATTTTGAGACAAAATTTCTTAAGGGAAAGAATTATAATAATTGGTTTCCAAAACTTACTGAGGGTTAGAAAGTTAGACTTTTGAGTCATATCATTTTAAAATTAATGAGGTGTATTCCATGCACATGCATAATATGAGCATATATACGTACATGTATGTTGATTTGGAAAATATTGCAAAGATTATATATGCACTTAATTGACATATTCAAGGGGTATGAAAGGTTTAAAATGTTTATGATATGATTGTGTATTGTTTATGTCTTGAATTTTGGTTTGATTGATTACAAACAACAATTTGGAATTAATTGTTACAATTGGAAGAGTGATGAATTAAAATGTACATTTAGTCTTGGAAAAATGTTAAATGGCAAGACAAGTTGACCAGTGAGAAATTAGGTTGACTAGGCCTATAAAATAGTGACATATAGCAGTGGAATTGAGTGACAAATGGCTTAGACAATTGGGTGATAAATGGCTTAAGAAACTAAGTGATAAGTGGACTAGGAATTTAAGTGACATATGGTAGTTTAAAAAGAGGACATATAGTACGGTTCCTTATTTTCTTGACAAGTGTCTCAACCCTCACTAGACACCTACACCCCACGATCTACATACATAGATGACTATCTTCTCTCTTGTTTATGCTACATGCTATTTTCTTCATCCTTCTCTCATTACCGACATATATACATAATCTCACAACCGTGAGTTTTTGCCTAAATTTTATACTTTGCCACTCCAATATTCTATTGTCTTCTTGTTACTTAAATCATTTAACTCCCATTTTGTTTTTGGAATTGTGCTTGCAAGCTTGAACGACTAGGATAACTTGATAATTAAAGTGGAATTTGAGCTAAACAAGTAAGTGAAATTATGATCATTGTGGCATATTGTAATAAAAATTTTATGATGATTGAATTGGGATGAACTGCATGTAGGATTGATGATAAAGTTATGCTGGAATATGATGGATGAATTGGTTACTTTTTTGTTTTGTTTTTGATGCATCAAAACAATAGGTTATAGGTTGTCATATGGATGAATTAGGTTGAGGTTTGAACTATAAATGAAGGTGAATTTAAGCTAAAGATAGGTTCTATTGAAGTGTTCTTGAATTTGGAAAAGTTAGGATTATATGTATGGTGGGATTAAGTGAATCATAATGAATCAATTGAGTAGAGTTTTGTGAGATTTATGTAACCAAGATGAAAGCTATATTAATATGAATTAAAATAGCATTTGAGAGTTTAAATTCTAGAAAACTTGAAGTGTTAATGATGATCCTAAGTAGATGAAATTCGTGGAGAGTTGTGGGAAATTGGATAGTGCATATTGGTGAACTCATTCCAAAAATTTGAAATGATAATTTTGGTTTTGTGAATTTGTTAAACCAAATGAGGATAAGTCACTCTACATTGCTGTATTTGGACTTGATTCAGGCTTGAAATGATCCTAGTTTACCGCTTAATTAATTGTTAAAGGTTTGATAAGTTTAGGTTGTTAAATGATTTCATTACTTAATTAATAGGTTGTTTTGATATCAATGTATTTAAATTTGGAAATTATGAGTTGCTAAAGGAATAAAGGTGTTCTTATGAATGCAAATATGATCCTAAGGATATGAGAAATGTGTATTAGGTATGAATGAATAAGAATTGGGACATTTATGTGAATGTATATTGCTAGAAAAGGTCGATGAATGTATGATTGGTGAATTTAGAGTAATCAAACTTACTCAAGATATAAAACTAAATGCAAAGTGGTCTTATATAAGCTATAATAATTGAATCGCCAAGATTTGTAACAGAGAATAAATACCCAAGAAAGGTCAATTGAACATGTATTAAACACAACATATATACATGTGCATGATTGTATATTCATTTGATTGAACAAATTAGTGATTGTGAACTATGTATGCAGTGCTTGAGTATAGACTCACAAGTTGACTAACAACATCCAGAGATTGCTAGATCATCAAGGCAATAACTATTATGGAGCATACTCTAAGTTAACCTATATGTGTAAACTAAACTATACGTGCTTTTGTTGAATTGTATGTGTAATGTGTAATGTATGAACAATTGAATGATGAATGATCAATGCCAAACTTTGATATAAAGAATTTGATATATGACATGAGCTCAGTGAATGAAAAGTACTAAAAGCATTGTATGTGAATTGATGTATCTCATTACATTGAAATGCATGATCAGATAAAGAAGTTGTGGCCGGAGTAGCCAATGTGTGAAATAGAGCTTTAAACTCAAGATTATGGACTGAGAGCTATAGGCTCAGCTAATAATGAGCCTGATATACACATCAGATAAAGGAAAGTAAATGAAATAAGCCCAGTATCTATAACGGATACAAAACAATAAATTGGGTTAATAGGCGCTCAGTCACACAAAGTAAAATAAGAATTGAGTCACTTATGCATTTGCATATACAACTTTACATGTATTATATTGATGATTGAGATGATTTACTGGATTGTTTTAAATTAGTGATATGAAATAATTGAATACATGTTGTATTTGTTGACATATGATATAATTTGATGTGATATTTAATGCTAATAATGTGTTATACCTGGTGAATTGGGTTATATACTTGTCTTTATATTTTGACTTGAGTGAGCACATCGATGATGATTCACTTATTAAGTTTGCATACTCATCAAAATTGCAATTTTGATTTTTAGATTCAAGGGAGCTCTATCTTCTATAGTGATATAATAGAATTCTAGTACGATTATTTTGGGAATAAGAATGGCTCAAAAGTCTGGCCAGCGAATACCTGCAAAGTCTAGATAGATGTCTTTTATATTAACATTCCATGTCATGACACATATTGTCTCTAGTGTGTAATTTTTGTACTGTATGATGTACTAAGATTGGGTTCAAAATTGTTGTATATGGTCTACTTGAATTTGAATGTTAATGACATATATGACTTATTATGATTGTTAAGGAAATAAGTATTTGAAATGCTTAAGTTATATTGATGCCTCAGACTGTATTAATATGATTGTTCTAACGTACCATTTCTGTAGAGTTGACTATCTATGGATATGATTGGGCATATGCACTATTAGAGTGGTATATTACAATTAAAGCATGTGTTTCCTTTTATGTATCACCAATACCTTCTTTTCATCCTTACTTATTTGAATAAATAGTATTTTGATACAAATTTTGTAACACCCCACTCTCGTATGACCCGAACTCGACATTGTCGGTGATATCCAAGTTCGTGCCCTGTGAGGGTGGCGTGCTACATCACTCAGTTAAAACTCAATATAAAACTTTTTTTTACTCAAACATGCACAATGCGGAAGACAATAAACATACAATCATTAATAAGTACATTGGTCACGAGGGTCCTTTTTATAAATACAAAGTTATTTTAGTTTGTGGACTTTACAAATTGACCTACTCATTAATTCAGAAAATAAAAATACACTAATGCAGACGCGAACTGATCC
>JANITW010142507.1:0-12261 GCA_027564335.1 Erythroxylum williamsii | reverse complement strand
GATAATAATAAACATTGGTGTATTTTTCATTTCAATAAAATATTTTATTTTTATTTATTCTTATAAAATTTTCATCTTATTTATTATATTCCGGTTTGATAGCGGTTCACTACCGGTTGAACATCTAAACCTTAAACCTTTCCTTCGACCGGTTCGATGTCCGGTCCAGTTTTTAAAACATTGGCTTCCAAAGCCATTAATTATCATTCCATCTTGTTTCAAAGTAGATTTCCAAACAATGATCTGAGTCATTTGGGTCATTCCATTCCATTCCATTCCATCCCTCCATCCACATCTAAACATACCCTAATTCTCTTTACAGCAACAGCCAATCCAGAGAACGCACCAATAGTGTTAGGGTTTATACTACTACTACTATAGGCCCAAGCTTTCAACACATGCACCCATATTTCAAAACTTGGGCTTTTCTCACATTGAAGGGCATTTGCCTGATTTCAAACGAAAGGAAAATAGTAAGACTCTTTGTCCAAAATATATAAACAAAAAGACCTACTTTCTAATTAATTTAAAAAGGATAATTATGTGACAGAAAGGAGAGTGCATTTTGTTAAATTTTTTGTTCATTTAAAGTCTTCCTTAAATACTTTAAAAATGTTAAGATTCAATTTAAACATTTCAAAATATTAAGATTTAAGTTATATTTTGTTGTAAGTGATAAATAAATCGATTTTACCGGTTTAATCGTCAAAATTTTAAATTGTTTAATTTTCTCAGTTTAATTTATTTTAATAACTCTTGTTGTTAAAAAATACATATTTATTAGTTAATCAGTTAATTTTTATTTATTAATTAATTTTAATAAATTAAAATAAATCAATTAATTTTTATATAGTAATATCTTTTTTAATTAAATTTTAAATTATTCAATAAGAAAGGACATCTCTTTTAATTCTATTTTAAAATTTTATTTTATTTAATTTTTTATTAATTTTATAATAGTCTAATATCGATCGAAATTTTTTAACCTTAATTTTTTATTTTATTAGTTTAAATTCTGGTTCAATTTTTAAATCATTAGTGATAAGTATTAAAATTCAAACTGCACGTTTTTGGCCTGATATTAATTATGTTGATGTTTTAAATCTTTTGAATCATATCTTCAATCTCTTTTACTAGTCAAGTCAACTTTTACTTTTATTGCACGCCGTCACGTAATGTTCCCCGTACTCACAGAGATTTCTGAAATTTGATTCCGTGTAGTGGACGTTCAGAATTCCGGTTTCACTTTATCTAGAACAAGTACGTTGATGCGCCCACTTCCCAAAAAGAACAATCTTTAATAATACGTAATTAATGCAAATACATTGGGCAAAACATTTGACAAAATTAAAGGCATGTTTTGTGAGTAAAATAGTTATTTTATTACTTATATATTTTTAATAAATAATTATTATTTATTTGATAAAAAAGAACTAATTTCAAGTTTAATTATTCCTACACTTTTAGAAATAGTTAAATATATTTGTGAAATGTAGAATATGAAAAGATAACTTTTGTCTCTATTATTATTATTGTTGTTGTTGTTGTTGTTTTTGTTATTAATTTTTTTATAATAACAATAATAAGAAGAAAAAATTAATAATAATAATAATATTGTAATAATATAATAATAAGAAAATTAATAATAATAAATTAATAATAATAATAATCATCATCATTATCATGATGTTGATGATACTAACGTGAATACTATAATGGATATTTTGATTTTTATTAATTATTCTTCTATTATTTCAAATTTATATTTTCAAACTAAATATTGACATAAATCATTATTAGAAATTATTAGGAATAAATCAAACTAAGTAATACTCATTCTAATCTATTCTTCATCAAGTCTATTCTTAAACTAATAAATTCATTTCTTATCTATTCCAACAAGTAAACCAAACACTCTATAAAAGATCCAGAGGCATTTTGTTTTGGTATCTTAAAAGTTTATATTAGTAATATAAAAAATTTAAAGCATTAGATGGTAGAAAATTATTTAAACATTGAATAAAATTAAAATATTACAATATAATTAAAAGATATTATTTTTATCAATTGAAAAAGATTGATAAATAAAATTTAATTGATTTATTTTAGTTTATAATAATTTATTAATTTTAAAAAATTAATCTATTAATTAATAAATTGATCAGGTTTTAATAACAAATATTATAAAAAATAAATAAATCAAATCAAAAAATTGTAAGTTTTAAAATTTTTATAATTAAACTGAATTTTTTGATTGTTTTATTAAAATGTGAATTTGTTGACTATGATATCTATTTCCAAGCGATTGAATAGTTAGATTTGAAATTTCTTGCCAAGTGGCAATTCGGTGTTACTCACGAAACAATTCCTTTTCTTTGACTTTAAATGAACATAGCTTTATTAAAAATCAAATCACAAACAATTTCATGTTTTTTACATTCCGACTAAAGACATTTTTAACTGAACTTAACTCGAATTTGATAAATAAATTTTAATTTAATCAAGCGAAGCCTAGTACTGTACTGTTATGTATACGATACAAATATAATTGAAACTGTACACCCGTGTCAGGTACCCAACTCCAAGCTGCTTGTCAGCCAGGCTTCTCCTTCTCAACTCAACTGTAACCGAAGCTCCTCAATTAAGGCTCTCTTTTTTAAGAAGTCTTAAATTTGAGTCACTATAACGGAGGAGAAATAGACATTATTCTTATTGATAATCCCCTAGCTTTTTGAGTACAACTTTTTAATCGGATCAATTACAGACGTCTCGCTTTCAGCGGCAGTGTAGGAGTTGGAGCTACTAAAAAACCTGTGAGTTGATGGGGACCTGATGCTGAACAAAGGAGAAGCCAGTGATCAATTATCAACTGAATAATCAAGTATGTGAAGATTCTTTGTGCGCAGACATGTACAGGTGACGTAATAACCTAAGGAATCTTGGAATTTTCAAGTTTACCTTCTCTAAAACTCGTAGAATAGGATCTTAGGAGATTAGAATTAGTCCAACAAAGTTAAAATATCTAATGTAATTAAAAAAAAACTACAACCCAACTGGACGAGTAAATCGTAAACAATACTCCACACCTAGTTATGCCCTCGAATTACATTGAAAGCTACATAACATGTCATGTGACTGTCAAACTCACCGTAATTATTCACCACAGTACTTCAGGCGTGCTCCAGGATCCCACTGTCTCAATTACGATTCACCAAAAGCTGCTGGCCCTAAGCTAAGCAACAAAAGCTCTGCCTGCGGTGACCCGCAGGCGTCGGGTGCTCATAGTCAGCCAGCAATATCTAGCCTTATCCACAATCACAGCTATCCAGATTTTTGTTTTTATTGAATGCCACGTGGGTATGCTTTTTTCCTGTGATAGGAGTTAGGCTACATTTGTACGGACAATTTAGAGAGCGATTAGTTCTAGGAAAATAAAAATAGGAATAAATATAATGAATAATGAGAATAGAGCATTGTAAACAATGAATTTTATTTTTCTAATAATCAAAAAAATAAAGTAATATTGAAAATAGAGGAATGAAAGTGTTGCCTCTTTAATGATAAGTTGATATCAAATATGAGTTTTCATTTCATACCTATTTATTTTTTTCCAATAATATGATAAAATGTTGTTTAGAAAAAAGTTTATAATATAATATAATGAAAAGTTATTTATCATTTTACATTTTATTCTAAACTCTTCAAGTTAGAAAATTTTCATTTTTACTGTTTAATATATAATAAGATATAATATGAAACCCTCATCTTTCATCTTATTTCATTTAATTTCATTATAAACTCTCATCTTAAATGATGAAATAATATTACATTCTATTAATAAATTTCAAACCAAAGATAACCTTAAGTACTATATCACATGTTGTGCCTATTATTATTATTATTATTATCATTATTATTATTATTATTATTATATGATTTACCTTCTTATGTGTATAAATCTAATAATATGTCAATGTAATTTGAGGTATAGCATATGCCGTTACTTGTATGTCAATATATAGCTACTACTTCATTTGCAGCTAACAAATACAATTCCTTCTTATAAATTTACTTATTTAATTTATTTAAGAATATATTTTGATATTCTAATTTTGAAATAATATTTTATTGATTTTATCTAACTATTTTTAATATAAATAATTATTACTTTCCAGCCGAAGTAGATGTAAAAAATTTTATTAAGTTTTTATTATAATTAAAAATAATTAAATATGCTTTTTAAAGAAAAAAACTACAAGAAAAGTTGATGACTTGATGGGCTTTACTTTCAAGTAAGATTTTAAAAATCGAGCATAAATTAAATCGGCAAAACAAGAATTTAAAATTTAAAAATTGTAGTTAGTATTAGACCGTTATAAAATTGATTAAAAATTAAATCAAATTAAATAATTTGAAATAAGATTGAAAGAGAATGTATTATTTATCAAAGAATTTAAAGTTTGATTGAAAATAAAAATTTAAATAAAATTTTATTTATTTATTTTTATTTATAAGAATTTATAATTTTTTAAAATTTACTAATTAATAAAAAAACTGATTAGTAAATTATACTAAGAATTTAAACATCTTAAATATTTTTACCATGGAACGTAACAAACTAATCGAGGTTTTTATCGATTGTTTTCAACTGTAGCATATCTTTCACATGCTCCTCTTAAATGTCGAATTTTTTATCAAGTGATGAGTATGTTTGATGTTAGACGAACGTCATGTCCTTTTTATTGTATTCAGTATCGGTTGGTGTGCATTTTACTGGCTAAAAGATGGTATAAAAGTGAGATCTACCATACCCAATTATTGTACCACAATATTAAAAAATTTAATGAACAAACTTAACTTTTTAAACTTCCTCAAAACTTAGAATCTAGCCTGACTTATAGTTACTCCCAAGATTAGTGGAAAGATGGAAATTATGATATCAAAAAGTATTCTAAATTTTATAAATTAAAAAATAGAAGCTAAATTTAAAAAAATCACAAAATCCATAATTTTAGTATTTATTATGAATTATCAAAAGAGATTATGAAGAGCATTATAAATATTTTAGTTATTGAAAAACATAGTATTTTGAGAATTTCATATTATAAATATATGGTTAAGAGTAGTATAAATTTTATGTAAATTATAAATTAAAAATGATCTAAAACAGTAATATTAATTGGCTTTACCCGCACTAATATCGAAATTTGGTAGCAACTTTAATTTGGAGTTTGGATAATTACACCCGTGCTTCAGATATTGCTTGTATCCCCAAGACAAATTTCATATTTACGAACCTAACTAACATCATTTGATGTTAATAGTTAGGATTCTCTAATCCTTTTGTCATCTCTTTTTGTATACTCACGGAGTGTGGTAATTAGAAGGCATATCTTCTGTCTAAAATTATAATAAATAAGATACTATAAAATTAGACAGAGAATTCATACTCAATACCTAAAGATCGTATTGATCATTGTGTAACTTCAAACTTTTATACGTCATTATATCAATTTGGTACTTAACAACAACTAATTGTAGATAGGAAACTCCGGATCATAAGTGTGCCCATGGAGTCTTTATTAAATTTAGAATTCATGTAACCAAGGTTAGAGTGGTCACTGCATCTTCCTTATAGCGTCATACAATACATGACTTCATTTTTTTCCTTATTTGCTATAAAGGACTGTGACTTTCATTAAAATAGGGATTTCCCATATTTGATTATTCAATAATTTATCATCTTCGTGTACATATATATATATATATAGGGGGGGAGAGAGATATGACCATCTTTTAATTTTCCCTCTTTGATACAATACTTGGTAATTAATTGTATCTGGTCTCTGACGAACTTTGCTCAATAAACAAATATATTGCTCTAAACGTTCCAAGTAGGTCAGTATACCAACCTGGCTCTTTCCCAGAAACCAATTGTTTCTGGGAAACCTGATCACGTGCAATGAAATTCTGAGATACGTTCAATATCTTCAGTTTGACTTTTTTTTAGCAGGGAAGAAGTGGTCCGTGCCAAGAGTTGCTCCTCTCGAAATTAAATTCAGGGGACCACCGACGCTTTGAAGATCCACCGTCGATGCCTTATTTTTCTTTCCCGATGACTAAGTCAGACGGAACAATATTGCCAAGAACATTCATGTCTAATGTCAGGGAAATTTTCCTTTTTGAGGTTTCAAGGAAATTTGTGTTCAGTTCCTCCTCTTTTTCATCAACCGCGTGAAACCAAGTTGGGAGGTCAAAAAGCGGCCAGCAAAGGCAATCATCTCCACCGTATGTTTCAACCATTGATTCAGCAGTGTCGTGCAAGCTGAATTTGTTCATTTGCAGTCTTAAAAAGTTATATGAATCCCTATCTCAAAGGACAGATGTCTCTATACTCGAAAGTTTTGAAAAGAAAACAAAAGGAATGAATAGTTGGATTAAGATGTGTAGTTATTATCAAATTGCTCGTTAAGATTGTAATTTTGAGAACAGTCTTTTTATTAATTACAGATAAAATTATATATTATTAGACCTCTTTAAATCTTACGTGTCAATAAAATTTATACCGAATCTATTCTATGCTAATAACTTATGTTATGTTTAATTGAAAGTTTTCTGTTGAAATGAAATGTAATATTATTTTATCGATTGGAAGGAGGTTTTATAATAGAATAAGATAGAAGAGTAAGGTTTCATATTACATTTTATTTTATTTCATCATAAACAATAAAAATAAAATATCTCTTATTTGGAGAGTTTAGGATGAAATGCAAAACAATAAACAAATTTATACTATATTACATTATAAACCCTTCATCCAAACAATATTTTACTATATTACATTATGAACCTTCCATTCTTTCAAAACAATAATTTTTTAACATTATATTCATTTATGTTCTATTCAATTATAAATCATTTTATTTCATTGATTTACGTTCGATTCAATTATAAATCATTTCATTTTGTTATATTTAGGCTAAGGAAAATTAAAGGCCAGCTAATCTTTTTCTAGAACTCTAAAGCTACCAACGTGAATTATGCATGAACTGGAGCTTTCAAAGAAGTAGCACTCACTATCGAATAATATTAATGCCATAAACATAAGGTGTACATAAAATATACCACAAGTCAATATTGGATTTGGACTAAACTAAAATAAAATTTAATTAACATAGTGATCATTTTGTCTTTTCAAACGATAAGCCTTACTAAATTATACCAAATTGGATTGGCTACATCACAAATCTACAACGGCACTGGCAATTACATCCACATTTTCTCACCGACCACCACCTTGGCCTTTCCTTCTAGTCACCGTAACCTTGAACCCACCAGCCATATGAGCCGTTAGTAGAGGGAGAAAAACCGGTTCTTCCTCATTAACCGGATTGATCTCAAACCGCTGCAAAATGGCTGCAACCACATACTTCATCTGTATAAAAGCCATATCCTTGCCAAGGCACACCCTTGGACCGGCCTGAAAGACCGGAAACTTATATGGGCTAACCGACTTCATCGACCTACCTGGGGTCACCCATGGTTCTTCCAACCAACGGTCTGGTTTGAACTCGAACCGGTCCGTACCCCACAAATTTTCCATTCTTCCCATTCCAAACGGGAAATACGTTACCCTGTCTCCTTTCCCGACAAGAGTACCGTCCGGCAAGACATCGTCAACGACAGCATGCTTTGAGTCCCATGCAACGGGCGGGTACAGTCTCATGGACTCGCATAAACTTGCTTTCAAGTAATTCATGTCTTTCAGGACTTCAAAATCTAGTTCCTTTTCACCATTATTGAGCAGATATGTTACTTCATTTACAAGCATCTCCTCCACGTTTCTGTTCTTTGAGAGCAACCAGAAGAGCCACGTCATAGCCGCCGATGTCGTGTCTCTACCGGCCATGATGAAACTTATCACCATGTCTCTCACAACTTCTTCATCATGACCGGCAGATAACAATCTCGACAAAAGATCGCCATCGACCTTTCTTTCTCGATCTTTTTCGAGAACCCTTTTCTTGTTTTTAACAATCTCCAGGACAGAATCGTGAACAAGCTTGATTGCTTCTTTCAGGTTCTTTTCGACCCCTAAGTTTAAAGCTCGCTTTGTCTTCCACAACGCGTAAACAGGTGCCATTCCTCGCATGGCGCTTATCATTGATGCAGTGTCAAATGCTTGAAGTAGAGGAGGAACTGGCTTCGAAAGATCCAAAGAAGAAGAGTCTACGCCAAGAGAAACCTCGGACACATTATCAAACGCAAATCTCTTCAACAGATCTTGCAAATCCAATACTTTTTGATTCTTAACAGCGTCTTCCAGCAATGGTATCAAGCGATTTTCCACTTTTTCTTGCAGAATCTTCACTACAAATTCTCTCAGATTCTTGGTGCTAAACTCGTGGCTGGCAAGTTTACGTTGGACGCACCATAAATCGCCGTCAACGTTGAATATCCCGGAACCCAGAAGGTCTCCCAGGATTTCAGTGAAGGGTTTTCCTTTAGGGAAGTTGCCGAAGTTGGTCTTCAAAACATGCTCTACATTGGCTGGATTGGCCGTGACTATAGTCCGGCGACCACCTAGCCTCTTAATGATAATGGTCTGAGATGGAGACGCCGATAAAAGATCGGTGTACCAGTCAAGAAGACGGCGACGATTCTTGTAGAAAGAGATTAAACAGCCAATGAAAGGATAAGAAGGAGGGCCGTAATTAGAAAGCATCTTCAAGTGAGATTTGTTGAATTCATGGAAGAATGAAAAGAATAAAAGGGAGAGAAAAAACCCTAGAGGGACAAACAAAATGAAGAAGAATAGCATGGCTTCAAGGTTTAGGGTTCACCCTCCACAATTAGATGATAAAGAAAGAAGGGAAGGCCAACTCTATTTATACACACGCATGGATGCGAGTCTTTGACTTGTAAATATAACAATGTATAAAAGCTTTAAAATCAAGAGCTTTAGGTTTAAGGCCCCATTTAATATACCGTTTGCAATCGATTGTAATTATGTCCTTAACGATTAGTATTATATTAGGACAAAAATTTAAATGACTAAATTGAAAAAAATAAATTCTAAATATTTTTAAATAATAATAATAATTACGTTTAAAAATAAAATGTCAAATATTTATATCATTTATAATTTAAAAAATGATGTAAAATACTCATATTAATATTAAAAGTGTTACAAACTCTCCCAAGTAGTAGTCACAACTCACAAGTTAGATTATAATTATTAAAATTAAGTTTAAAGTAAAAGAGAAAATGTTACCAAAAACCAATAGAACTTAAATAGTACTTTGACCTTGAGGAAAAAAAAAAAAAAAAAAAGAAAATATATATAGCACGTGGTTCACAAGCTTAGGGAACGAAACGAGAGCTCTCTAGGAAGGAACTGACTTCAAAAGGAATATGTTGCGGCGGATATTTGTTTGTCTTCCTTTTTTCCTTCTTGTGACCACCAATTAAAAAACGTGTTAAATCAAAGAGCCTTTGGAAGACTTATTAGTCTGACGTCGGTATTCTTCCATGCCAATTCATGTAAAAGCAGTTTATAGCCCAAACTTCCTACCATGCATCTATTATATAAATCTACAACATTACAGTGTAATTTAATAATAATATAATTCTAATATTTCCTTTCAGCTAGTTAAGGGTCAAGTTGTATACTATTATATCTCTTATATAAAATTACAACGTAAGAGTGTATTGTAATTTTATATTATCGTAATATAGTATTTTTCTGCTAATTAAAAGTAATGTTGCATACTATTAAATCTTTTCAAATTCTGCATATCAGCTAAATTCTTATTAGATGTTGTTATTATTCATGTTGATGTAATTCTAGTATAAAATAAGTGATTCTTTTAACGAAATTCATACTGTAAGAATTTTTTTTAAGAAAAATGGTGTTACCATTAGGATTTGTATAATTAACTAAATAATTTTTAAGGAAACAGAACACTATAAAATTCTATTTAAATCTTTTTATATTATAATAAATTGAGGATTGTATTTTTCCAATTTTTTAAATTTACACTCAACAATTAAAAATTCTCTCTACTAATTTTCGTAAAAAAATATTTTTTACTTTTAGAAAATACATCATTGTATTTCTTATCATCACTTTCTGTTCCCTTTTTTATTTTTCTTCACCTTCTCTTTTTCTTTTTTTATATAAATTTTCCTCATCCTTTTCAATTTTTTTAATCTCTCGCTTCTCTTTGCTTTCCTTAAGTAGTTTTTTTAAAATTTATTACATTCAAATCTTTCAAAAAATTTCTCTTTCAATGATTAAAAATATCCTAAAAGTCTTATTATTGATCAAAATTCAGCCGTAATTATTAGAAATTTACAAGTGGAGTAATTTTGATTGTATGCGGGCTCACTTGGATCCCATCCAAATAATTTTAAGCGGAAGCTAGATTTAAGTGTGTTGAAATGCCAAATGTGAGCAGGAATCCCACATTTGAAAGAGATGGAACTAGTGAAGGATATATAAGTGCAAAGGATCCATAAATTTAAAGCCATAAAATCTGAAACTTTATACAGTACTGCAAGGTGTTCAAACATAATTGTTGTAGTTGATAATACATCAAGCTCAAGTCTATGGCACAACAAACTAGGACACATGAGTCGGAAGGGGATGAAGATGCTAGCTTTAAATGGGTATCTGCAAGGTTTAAAATCTGTTGTTATGAGCTTTTGTGAGAGTTGTGTTCTGGGAAAGTAGAAACGAGTTAGTTTCATAAAGGCTAGCAAAAAATCAAAGACAGAACGGTTAAAATTAATACACACAGACATGTGGGGGCCAACTCCAATCTCCTCCCTTGGTGGTTCGAGATACTACGTTATTTTCATTGATGACTTCAGCAGGAAGGTGTGGGTTTATTTTCTAAAACGTAAGTCAGATGTTTTTGTTACTTTTAAGAGGCAGAAGGGTGGAGTTGACAATCAGACTGGGTTGAAGATCAAATACTTAAAGCCTGATAATGGTGTAGAGTATGATTCTACAGAATTTAAAAAATTCTATACTGACGAGGAAATCTGGTATACAAGGACAGTTCCTGATAAGACAAGACAAAACGGGATTGTTGAAAGGATGAGCAAAACATTGAATGAGCGAGCAAGAAGCATGAGACTACATGCTGAGCTGCCAAAAACGTTTTGGACAATGCAGTGAGCACAACAACATATTTGATAAATAGAGGACCTTCAGTTACTTTGAGTCTCAAGTTGACAAAAGAGGTTTAGTCAGGTAAAGAGGTCAAGTTTACTCACCTACGGACTTTTCGATGTGCTGCTTATGTTCATGTTGATCTAGAGAAAAGAGACAAACTTGATTCAAAGGCTTTGAAGTGCTATTTCATTGGGTATGGTTCAGATCAGTTTGGATGCAGATTTTGAGTTGAAGTGTGGCGTCAAAGCCCACAAATATGTTCTCTCACTAGGCCGATTGTAGCATCCCACTCCCGCAAGACCCGAACCCGATATCGTGAGTGATATCCGAGCCCGTGCCTCACGAGGGTGATATGCTAAAGCAGTCAATGCAATTCAAAAACTCGGTAATGCATTTTCATTTTTGAAAACAATTGGAGTGCGCAGATATCAATAAATAATTTGAGCCCATATTTAATTTAAAAACGACTCAAATCAAAACACAAATTCAGTCGTATGAAAACAGTCAACAGTCTTTAATCAATTACATGCACAAAAATCCGTAATCCAATTGGGCCTAAGACTATTCCTGAACACTTTTAGAAATCACATTACAATTATAACAATATCCAATTGGGGCCCTAAAACAAGACAGTACTATTCTGCGAAATTTGGAGAGTTACAAATTTACAATAATACCGAATGACTCTAATACAGATGTGAAACTGATCCCGACTTTAAACTCTGACTCTTTTGCGGTAATCATACTCCCGTTTGTCTAACGGGGTACTCGCCAATTCCTGAAAAATAGTTACAATGTTGGTGAGTTTGCGAACTCAATGAGAAACCATCATCGATGGTTCACTCAATTCATGCATATTCACACAGTTCACAGAATATCACATTTTTGCACATTCAGAAAAATACCACATGCGTTCTATTTTACCAATATAAGGCGTTTCGCCTTTAACACAATTCATATTCAATCATTTATATAAACATGATGCACATGTGACACTTTCCATTTTCATTTCGTTGTTGTGACCGTGCGCCTGAAACTGTCCCAGTGACGGGCACATTGCGTTGAGCCTGAGGCTCTGA
>JANITW010142501.1:0-12261 GCA_027564335.1 Erythroxylum williamsii | reverse complement strand
GGACTAATGTACAGAAAATAACAGTTGTGTAATTTACTGCTTTGAGGTTATGAAATGAGAAATTTATGGTTTCAAAAATTAGTGGATTTCATATTAATGCGTTATGATTTTTGATGCCATGTGGAGTGTTAGTGATTGTTCGTAGTGCACCCTTATCGTGGGGTGTGTGTCGGAATGACCTACGGGCGTCCCGGTACATATCTTATAGTAAGGGGGCACTACAACTGTTGTAGCTGATGCATTAAACAAGAAATTCAACAACAATGTAGCACAAATTCAAGCATCGACGTTACCAAATCTAGTTCAACTGATAGCATTAAATGTTGAGCTATGTTTCTAGTTCAACTGATAGCATTAAATGTTGAGCTATGTTTGGAGCATAATGAAGCATTATTAGCTACATTTAAACTTAGGCTAGTATTATATGATAGGATCAGAAAAGCTCAAAGCAAGGACTCAAAATTAGTGACGATTGTAGAGAAGTTAAAATAGAATGCGAGTTCTGAGTTTGAGTTCAGAAATAATACATCATGGTTGAATCAGAGCTTATGTGTACAAAATGTTGATGGTTTGAGAAAAGAAATTTTGAAAGAAGCACATATAGTAGCCTATGCTATGCATCCTGGAACTACCAAGATGTACAAGACTCTAAAACAACATTTGTTGGCCAGGGATGAAGAATCAAATGGCTGAGTATGTTGCTAGGTGTTTGATACGCCAACAAGTTAAAGCAGAGCAATAGGCACCATTTGGGAAACTATAGTCATTACCTATTCCAAAGTGGAATGGGAAAGGATTACAATGGATTTTGTTATGTGTTTGTCGAGAATTCCAAGGTAGTATGATATTATATGGGTCATTGTTGACAAATTGACAAAATCAGCTCATTTCTTACCTATTAGAGAGAATAACACACTAGATCAGTTAGCTCAAAGATATGTAAATGAGATAGTGAGGTTGCATAGGTCCCAGTGTTTATTGTATCTAACTGAGATCCCAGATTTACTTCTAGATTTTGGGGCAACCTATAGACAAAATTGGATACGAAGTTAAATTTTAGTATAATTTTTCATCCTCAAACCAATGGATAAAGTGAGAGGACTATTCAGACTATTGAAGACATGCTTAGGGCATGTGTTTTAAAGTATCAAAGAGTATGGGATGAGCATGTAGCTCTCATTGAATTTGCAAACAATAATCATTATCATAGTAGTATTGGTATGGCTCCATATGAGGCGTTATATGGTAGAAGGTGTCGAGCACCTTTGTACTGGGATGAAGAAGACCAAAGGATTGTTGAAGGCCCAGAGTTGATTAGAGATACCATTGAAAAGGTAAACTTGATCCGTAGTAGTATTAAAGTAGCTCAAGACAGGAAAAAGAGTTATGCAGATCAGCACCGGAGGTGGAGTGTCAAGTAGGAGACAAGACATTTTTAAGGGTATCAACTTAGCGAGAGGGAAAGTTAAGTCCTAGGTATATCAATTTTTATGAGATTACTGAGAGAGTAGGTCTATTGGCTTACAAATTAACATTACCACCAGAAATGGTTCAGATTCATAATGTATTTAAGGATAGTATGCTCAGGAGATATCAGCTAGATCCAACACATGTATTACTAGCATAGGAGGTTAAGATTGCAAATAATTTGATTTATATAGAGGAACCTGTTAAAATAGTTGGATATCAGACTAAACAATTAAGAAACCGTGTAATTCCTTTGTTTAATGCTCTTTGGAGAAATCATTCGGGAGAAGAAGCTACTTAGGAAACTGAGGAGAACATGAGAAAACACTACCCCCATCTATTTGATCAAGCAATTAAGAATTTCGAGGATGAAATTTCTTAATGCGAGAATAAATATAATAGTTGATTTCAAAAACTATTGAGGGTTAGACTGTTTGAATACTAAGTCACATGAATTACATCATTATAGAATTAATTTGGTGTATTTAGGAGACAATTTTACGAATTCATTCACATGCATAATATTAGCATACACATATGAATTACGATTTAGAAAAAAAATGCAAAGATTTTATGTGCACTCAATTGACATGTTCTGAGGCATAAAAGTCTTAAAATGATTTTGACATGATAATGCATTTATAATGTCTTGTATTTTGGCTTATCAATAAAAAGAATTGATGGATTGCAATTAAGAATTTGGAGTTTATTTATCAAAATTATAAGATTGATGGATGAATATGTACATGTTGGCTAGGAAAAATTTCATATAGCAAGACAACTTTACATGTGGAAATTTAGGATGATTAAGCCTATCAAATGAGTGACAAATGGCTTTAAGAATTAAGTGACAAATGGTTTAGGAATTAAGTGACATTTGGCATCCAAAAAGGAGGACATGCATCTTGCTTAATTACATGACAAGTGACCTTTAAGAAACAACACTCATCTTACTCCATATGACTTAAAACATTGCATGGTCATCTTCGTTGCTATTTCTTTCATATACTCTCTCCTTCTTCTCCTTCTCATTGCCGAAACCCACCCATAACCCAGATCTTTGAGTTTCTACCTCATTTTTGTACATCACCACCAAAAACCTAAACAAATAATGTTTTGTATTTTGGTTTATCAATAAAAGGAATTGATGGATTTCAATTGGGAATTTAGAGTTTATTTGTCACAATTAGAAGATTGATGGATTAATATGTACATGTAGCCTAGGAAAAAATTCATTTAGCAAGACAAGTTTACATGTGGAAATTTAGGACGACTAAGCATGTCAAATGAGTGACAAATGGCTTTAAGAATTAAGTGACAAATGGTTTAGGAATAAGTGACATTTGGCAGCCAAAACGGAGGACATGCATCTTGCTTAACTACATGACAAGTGTCCTTTAAGAAACAACACTCATCTTACTCCATATGACTTAAAACATTGCATGGTCATCTTCGTTGCTATTTCTGTTGTATACTCTCTCCTTCTTCTCCCTCTCATTGCCGAAACCCACCGATAATCCACATCTTTGAGTTTCTACCTTAGTTTTGTTCATCACCACCCAAAGCTCATGCAAAATCCTTCATAAAGATAGCCATAAAGGCAAAACATTATGACATATAACGCTATATTCATTTTGAAACTTTTATACCTCAGAACATGTCAATTGAGAGCACATAAATGTTTTCATCTTTTTCTAAATCGTAATTCATGTGACATGACTGTGCATTAATAATGTCTTGTATTTTGGCCTATCAATAAAAAGAATTGATGGATTGCAATTTGGAATTTAGAGTTTACTTGTCACAATTAGAAGATTGATGGATTAATATATGCATGTAGCCTAGGAAAAATTTCTTATAGCAAGACAAGTTTACATGTGGAAATTTAGGATGACTAAGCCTATCAAATGAGTGAAAAATGGTTTTAAGAATTAAGTGACAAATGGTTTAGGAATTAAGTAACACTTGGCAGTCAAAAAGGAGGACATGCATCTTGCTTAATTACATAAAAAATGTCATTTAAGAAACAAAACTCATCTTACTCCATTTGACTTAAAACATTGCATGGTCATCTTCGTTGCTATTTTTGTCATATACTATCTCCTTCTTCCCCCTCCCATTGCTGAAACCCACCCATAACCCACATCTTTGAGTTTCTACCTTAGTTTTGTACATCACCACCCAAAACCCATGCAAAATCCTTCATAAAAACAACTATAAAGGTAGAACATTATGACATATAATGATGTTTTCATTTTCTTGTCTTTGTTTTTGTTTTTCTAAATCGTAATTCATGTGAGATGATTGTGCATTTATAAGGTCTTGTATTTTGGCTTATCAATAAAAAGAATTGATGGATTGCAATTAGGAATTTGGAGTTTGTTTGCCACAATTAGAAGATTCATGGATTAATATGTACATGTAGCCTAGGAAAAATTTCATGCAGCAAAACAAGTTTACATGTGGAAATTTAGGATGACTAAACCTATCAAATGAGTGACAAATGGGTTTAAGAATTAAGTGACAAATGGTTTAGGAATTAAGTGACATTTGGCAGCCAAAAAGGAGGACATGCATCTTTCTTAATTACATGACACGTGTCCTTTAAGAAACAACACTCATCTTACTCCATTGACATAAAACATTACATGTTCATCTTCATTGCTATTTCGATCGTATACTCTCCCCTTCTTCTCCCTCTCATTGCCGAAACCCATCCATTACCCACATCTTTGAGTTTCTACCTTAGTTTTGTACATCACCACCCAAAACCCAAACAAATACTGTCTTGTATTTTGGTTTATCAAGAAAAAGAATTGATGGATTACAATTAGGAATTTGGAGATTAATTGTCACAATTAGAAGATTGATGGATTAATATGTACATGTAGCCTAGGAAAAATTACATGTAGCAAGACAAGTTTACATGTGGAAATTTAGGATGACTAAGCCTATCAAATAAGTGACAAATGGCTTTAAGTTTTAAGTGACAAATGGTTTAGGAATTAAGTGACATTTGGCAGCCAAAAAGGAGGACATGCATCTTGCTTAATTACATGACAAGTGTCTTTTAAGAAACAACACTCATCTTACTCCATATGACTTAAAACATTGCATTGCATGGTCATCTTCGTTGCTATTTCTGTTGTATAATCTGTCCTTCTTCTCCCTCTCATTGCCGAAACCCACTCATAACCCACATCTTTGAGTTTCTACCTTAGGTTTGTACACCACCACCCAAAACCCATGCAAAATCCTTCATAAAGATAGCTATAGAGGCAGAACATTATGACATATAATGCTGTCTTCAATTTTCTAGTCATGGCTACACCATCACAAGCACACCACACCACCCCTTCCCTAACCCAAATGTTCTTGCATGTTAGACTAAGCAAGGTTGACATTTGAGGTGGCATTGAAGCTAATCAAGTAAGTGAAAGACTGACCTATTGTGTTATATGTTAGTAAAATTTTTATTATGGCCAATTAGGTATGGAAGGAATGTGGTGTTGGTGTTGAAGATGTGTTGTAAAGTAAAGAATGAATCGATACTTTTTTGTTCTATTTTTGCGTATACAAAAATAATAGTTTATGAGCTTTTGTATGGATGGTTTAAGTTGGGATTTAAAGTATAATTGATGAGGAATTCATGCAAAAGATTGGCGTTATTAAGGTTTTTTTGAATCTGGAAAATTAGAGCTGTGGGTGTATTTGTAAAAAATGACTGTTAATGACATAAATGAGCATAATTTTGTAAGCCTTACCAATATGGAAGTTAAATTAACTTGAAATGAAGTAACCTTAAAGGAAATGAAATATGGAAAACTTCAAGTGTTAGTGATGTCTCTAAACTTGTAAAATTCGTGAAGTATTTAAGGTAGTAAAGTTACACACATTAGTGATGTTGATGAAAAATTCTGAAATTTTAATTTCAGCCTTGTGTACATGTCGAATCAGTTGAGAAAAATCACTCTAAATTGCTATATTTGGACTTGATTAAGGCTAGGAATGAGCTTAGATTGTTGCTTGATTAATTAGTTAAGAGCTTGATAAGTTTATGTAGTTAACTGACGTCATAACCTAAAAATGGACTATTTTGATGTGGTTGTATTCAAAGCTGGAAATTATGATTTGTTAAAGGAATAAATGAGTTCTTTTAATGCAAACATGATCTTAAGGACATGATTAATGTGTATACGTGGGGTAATTATGAATGAGAATTGGGTAAATGTTTGAATATATACCATTGGAAAAAGTTTGGTGAATGTATAAATCTAGCTTGCTGAAATTCCAGATTTAAAGTAACAATTATATGTGTGTTATAGAAGGGTTTTTGATCGTGAAAATGTACACAGATGCATGTAATGCATGGTTAATGAATTTGGAGTAAATCAAGCTTACTTAAATGTATTAACTTGATTGCAAAATGGTTATATACAAGCTATAATACTGCAACAGTCTTAAGGTTTATAAGCACAAATTGAATAGTCAAGATCTATGCATAAGAATACATAATCAGAAAGTCAATTAAGCATGCCTTGAAACATGACAAATATATGTGTGCATGACCGTATATTCATATGGTTAAACAAATTAGTGATTTGTGAACTATGTGTGTATGCATTGTATGACAATAGATGCATAAAGTGATCATCAACATCCAGACATTACCAAAACATCAAGGCAATAACATTTCTAGAGTGTATTGTCAGTCAACTTAGAAGTGTAAACTCAGTTATATATGCTTCTGTATGAATTGTATGACTAATATAAAATGCATGTACAATTGATTGATAAATTTTAGACTTAGGTTTGAGGAGTTAGTTATATGGCATAAGCATATTGAAATGAAAGGTAATGAAAACATAGTATATGAAATGATGCATCTCATCATATTGAAATACATGATCAAATAAGGAGTCGTGACCAGAGTGACCGATGTATAGAAAAGAGCTTCAACCTCATAACTATGAAAGTAGCCTCAGACTCTGACAGTATGGACTCAGCATCTATAATGGGTAGGGACCAGCCATCAACTTGATACCCACAATGGGTACAGGACAACAAATTATGTTGATAGGCAATTGGTCACAACAAAGCAAAGTGAAAATGAAAACACATGAGCATTTACATATGCATCCCTATATACATCATATAATTAAATTAAAATAATTTATTGAATTGCTTTGAAATAGTTAAATACAACTGAAGTCAATGGAGAATGTGATTTGATATACAATACTTGTAGGACCTTGTTTCTGGAGCCCAACTTCGGAGTCCTGAAACGTGAGTGTAATCCAATGAAATCTCCTTAATCCTCATCAGTTCATCTTCATGTTTTATTACCATAATTATTGGATCCTTGAGTCCTAGTGGACAGGTTTGTCGTGACAAACAATATGTTTCATCGCGATGAACGGACGAGAATTTATGCGGAGACAATTTCGCCACGGCGAAAATGCCCAATTTACCAAAATAATGCCTTTCGGAACATTCACTCAAGAGCCTTCCCTAGGTTTCTCCATCTATCCTAACCTAACTTCCACTCTAAATTGTATGAAATTTACTTCCTTTAATGCAACATCATTACATAACCATTCAATTACCAATATTATTTCATCATACTCTCTAATCTCTACTCATTTAATTCATTTCTTATAACTAATTCCCATACTTCATAATTTCTTATCTTTCTTTTTCCATAACATCGCACTTATGTGTAACAACAATTCGTGTTTAAAATTTATCATCTCAAATCGATAACTTTCTCAAGTATACCTAAATTCAACCCAATCTTATTCATACACAAATTCATACTTCCATTCAACATATATGATTCATAATTCATTAACATCAAAAGATAAGAGTTCTTATAAAGTTGTAATGACATTTCAAACCACAATACATCAATGTTTTAAAATCCCAAAATACATAAGATACTTATAATCCTTGAAATGCGACTAAAACCTCATGATTATAAAATTTAGCTTAAAATACAAAACATGTAGAACTCGAAGCGATGCTTTGACTCTTGATCACTCGATCTCATTTCCTTCATTTGAAGATGGGACTGAAGGGGGGGTGAGCTTAAAAGCTTGTGGGTAACAAGTTTATAACAGATAACAAGCAAAACTATTTATAAAGCTCATTTCCATTGAACATTTTCATAAACATAGTCATTCCACATTTAAAATCACAAAACAATTCTTTCTCAAAACACTCAACAATGCAAATCATGTATGCATTAACTTGTCGACATATTATAAACACATCAAAATGGTTTGGGTAGATCCATAAACATAACGCACTATACATTTCCATATAATGGTCCTGTGTAGTCATAAACTTGAGGGAGTCCATGAAGGAGCTCCGTGTCAATAATGGACAGGCGGGAGAAGCCTTTAATTTGGTCAACATGCACGTGACATTCTTGAGGGACTACCACAAACCCATATAATACATATTTCATGACTTGAAAGCAGATTGCCCAAATGACACATTTTGAAAACATGATTTTTCTTGACATTTTGCCACAAAGGCATATTTCAACAACACAATTGTTCATGAACATGAAATATCTCCCATTTTATCAACCAAATTCAGATATCAAACATATAGCAATTTATCAAATCATTTAAAGCAATAATGCAACAATTATTAAGCAATTTGAAATCATTTTATTCTCTTGCTTTAAAAGGAAACATTTATGGTTCATTAATTCTATTATAAACATGAAACCCACCTTGAATTTCCTTGCTTAAGAAATTGGCTTAAGGATGTCCTTCCTGTTGCTTTTTTTGCGTTCTTTGATTCCGATTATCAATGACAAAATTTTCCATTCAATAGGAATACAATTTGAGGACCTATATATAGCATAACCACAAAGATAAATCCTAAATACTCAAACTTTTCCAAAAGTCCCAACCTTCGGGTCAATTTTTCATGATCATTCAAATTAGTTAAATGAAGAAATTTGATAACACTCTCTTCTACAAAAATGTTCCTTATTGTCTTAAATTTCTAATGACCCTAAAATCATTCAATGCGGTTGAGCACTCTAAAAGTTATACCCCAAACATTTTTGGGTTGTTCTTATTCTAAAACAACATTCTATGTTCATTCAAAAATTGAAATCTTTACAGACTGAATTAGAACTCCATTTCATCAGAAAAATTATAGCCCTATGTCTAGTTTACACCAAATAAAAAATTATCTCATTTGGATAACTACACAAAACGTTATGCTCAAAATACCAAAGTATGTTCATTGTTGGAAAGTTGAGTTTGCCGTGGCGAAACCCAAAAGTTCACCGCGGCGAACTTGTCCAGAAACATGTTTCGAGAACATGTTTCTCGACATTCTTCATCTTTTTACTTCTCATCTCTCACATATAACCCATCCTAACCCTAAACTATCTCTTCTACTTCATTTCAACCCAATATCATTTATAATTACATCATAATCTATCTCTGATCATTAACCCTAAAAGAGAACACTTGCCTATATCATTCATCAACAACTTCCCACACATATTAAGCTATATTTGAGTTTCATTCAACCATACCCATGAAATTTAAAGCATAACTTACTTGTTAAATATATTTGAGTTTCATTCAACCAGACCCATGAAATTTAAAGCATAACTTACTTGTTGAAGTTCCAAATTCTTCAAACTCTTCGAGAATCTCCAAACTTTAGCTTTCTCTTCTTTTTCCCCTTTCTCTTCTTTCATTCTCGTGCTTCTCTCTTCTCAAACAAGCTAACAATTTTTTTTCTTCTTCTATCTTAAACCCTTTATGGTTGCAAGATGTCCCTTTTGTCCTTCCATATAATCCTTATATCTTTTAACCTTAAGTGACTTGCCAATTTTGCCCTAGATACATTCTTACAACATTAACACTTAAATTCCATCAATCCATGCAATAAAATCCTACTAACCTTGACATAATAATTAACTCCAAAAATTTAATCTATCAAAACTTCAATATCCTTTTAAATCATACTTAACTAGAGAAAAAAATTCCAAGGGCCAACAGTGTTGTTAGAGCCAGGTTGCAAAATGACTTGTACTAGTGTCAATCTAAACTCATCTTAAAACCTTCATATTTTTACTGGCCTCAATTATCAGTTTTGGCATATAAAGATGAAGACTTTATTTATATCTCATAATTTATGGGATTTAGTTGAAAATGGTCTCGGTGATTTTGTAGATATGGAGGAAGGTATAAGGCTAACCTTTGCTTAACGAAATGAGCTGAAAGCAAGGCAAAAGAAGGATGCCAAGGCATTATTTCTAATTCAACAAGCATTAGATGAAAGCTTTTTTCCTCGTGTTATGACAGCCACAACTTCAAAGAAGGCTTGAGAATTACTTGAAGAAGAATATGAAGGTGCAGACAAAGTTATCACAGTGAAGTTGCAAACTATGCATAGAGAGTTTGATAATTTGCTGATGAAGTCGCGAGAATCCATTCAAGAATTCTTCTTAAGAGTTCTTTTGATTGTGAATCAAATTAGGGCATTTGGAGAAGAACTAACAGACCAGAAGGTTGTTGAGAGGGTGTTACAAAGTCTTCCTTTCAAATTTGACCATGTTGTTACAACAATTGAAGAGTCAAAAAATCTATCAAATTACTTTGTACAAGAGTTAATGAGGTCTCTCCAAGTGCATGAGTAATGAATGAATAGGACAACAGAGACTTCTCTTTAGCAAGCCTTTCAATCAAAGCTTGATTTGAAAAAAAAACATCCAATGATTCAGTAAGTCTCAGTCATGGTAGATCATTTCATAGAAGAGGTAGAGAAAGAAGAAGAAATAATGGCCAGCAAATGAACTCTTCTAGTGGAGGTAACAACTCTGATTTTGTTTCTTGTTCATATTGTGGTAGAACAAACCATGTTGATAATGATTGTTGGTATAAAAATAAGCATGGTTAGAATAAAAATACTACTCAATGTCACTATTGAAAAAATATGGGCATATTGAGAAGAATTGTAATAAAAAAACTATTGAATGTCCAAATTCAAAAGATGAAAAGGATGCTTATGTAGAAAATTTGTTCATTGCTTGTTTAATTGCTCACAAAGTTATAACTACTAATGTTTGGTATCTTAATAGTGGTTGTATTAACCATATGATTGGTGATAAAAAATTCTTTGTGAAAATTGATGAATCCTTAAAGACTGAAGTAAGATTGGATGACAACGACCATGTTCAAGTATGTAGTATAGGTATCATTGTTGTTTTTACAAAATTTAGAAAGAAATTATTGCATAATGTAACGCATATTCCTAGTTTGGCTCAAAATCTTCTTAGTATGGGTTAGTTAATGAAGATAGGTTGTTTTGTTGTCTTTGATAATGATAAATGTATGATTTATGAAAATAAAAGTATGCAATTGCTCTATTATACTCAAATGGGAGAGGTTAAGATATTTGCATTTGTATTTGCTACTACCCTTATTAGTGTTTTCAAAGCAACCAATAGTTATGATATTCTGCTTTAGCACTAAAGGTTTAGTCATCTTAACTTTAGTGGACTAACCTTGTCATCTTAAAAGAATATAGTAAATGGCCTTCTAAAAGTTACTGGAGAAAGAAAGCTTTGTGAAGCCTGCATTTTTGGAAAGCATGATCGAGACAAATTCCCTAAAAAAAGTTTATGGAGAGCTTCCAAACCTTTATTTTTAGTACATGTAGACATTTGTAGACCAATGCAAATGCTTTCGTTGAGTGGTAGTAAGTACATTTTACTCTTTATTCATGATTTTTGAAGGAAAACTTGGGTTTATTTTTTAAGAGAGAAGTCAGATGCTTTTGAATGTTTTAAAGAATTTAAAGTTATGGCTGAGAAAGAAAATGGCTGCGCTATTTTGAAATTGCGAACTAACCGTGGTGGTGAGTTCAATTCTATAGAATTTGAAAATTTCTGCAGCTTTTATGGCATCCAAAGACAATATACAATCAATTATACACCACAAAAAATGGTGTTGTATAGCAAAAAAATAAAAAAAAATTGTTGAAGCAACTAGCTAGAAGCATGTTAAGGAAGAAAAACCTTCTGAAGAAATTTTAGGCTAAAGCTGTAAGGGTGGTTATGTTGGACCCCGAATTTTTTTTATATTTAATTAATTATTATTGACTTATGGATATATTTGTTAAATTATTTTTATTTTGCCTTAATTGATTTAATTATGTGTTTATATAAATATTTTTATGTTGGGCTTGGAAATTTGAAGTTAGACATTAAGTATAGAGTTAGAATTTAAAAGTTAGAAGAATGGGCTTTGAGTTTAAGTGGTTAGTGTAATGGGCTTGTAGTTATAAGAGAGGAGAGCCCAAAGGAAGGGAGGAGAGCTTTAGGAGAGCTCAAAACTATGTAGTTTTGATGGGAGGCTTTAAGTTAAAGCTAATGACTTAAGTGAATTGGAGAGGAGTAGAGAAGTGTCGTAGAACCCAAAGGAGAATAGAAGAAAAACGTGAGCAACCAAAGGAAAGGAGACTTTCGGCCAAGGAGAGGAAGGAGAGCCGTAGGAGGCTTGAGGGAAAGGAGAAAGAAGAAGAAAAAGTGAAGAAAAATCAAGTAGTAAGGTAAGCTACCATCTCCCTTGAGTAGGGTTTCGAAAATGGGATGAAACGGAGCTAGGGTTTGTGTAAAGTTTGAAGGGAGAGGTGAGATCTACGGGTTTTTGTGTTTTCCTAAGCTAGGGTTTGGTTGTTTTAGCTTAAATGGGCTATGGGTAGGTTAGGTTTAAGACTTCGTTATCGATTTATCGATTCTTGAATGTTTCGACT
>JANITW010142353.1:0-12284 GCA_027564335.1 Erythroxylum williamsii | reverse complement strand
ATATCTGATCGGGCCAATCTGGTGCGGATCTCCATATTCAGCCCATTCTCGAACCTCCGGCACTTATCTGCCTCAGAAGGAGTCAATACAGTCGCATAACCCAGAAGCTCATTAAACCTCACCTCATACTCTGCCACTGACATCCGACCCTGCTTAAGTTCAAGAAATTCCTGCATCTTTATATCAAGATAATCCTTGGGCATGTAGTTATCCTTGAAGGCCCTCAGAAAATCCTTCCATCGCAATAAGCACGGCCTGGTGGTACTGCCCGGAACAGTCTTTCACCACTGATAAGCTGGGCCCTGCAGAAGAGACACAGCATAATCGAAACTCTCATCAGGTTCACAGTCCATCTGATCGAAGACCCTCTCGGTCCTCTCTAGCCACCCCTCAGCCTCAGCGGGGTCTATGGTGCTATAGAAGTCTACCGTTCCCTGCTTGCGCAGCCTGCCATACCTCCTCTCCCGTCTCACGGGAACTCTAGGAGGCAACTCCTCAAAACGAGGCTCAGAGGACTCCCTAATAGCTCCGACTGATCCTTGGTCAGCTGGTTGATCAACCTGATCACCTAAGACGGATGACCTATATCAAAGCAAGAATTTCCATCATTATCTGTATTACACAAAAGATTCGCGCCTAATATTTCTATAAGTCCCAACCGATGCCAACCATGCTCTGATACCACCTAATGTAGCACTCCCTTACCGTAGGGTACACACCGGGACGCCCGCAGGTCATTCCGGTACATATCTTACGACAAGAGAGAACTACATACCAACACCACTATACACCACATGGCATCATACTAATAATAACACATTAATATTATACCACTACTTTTTTGTTAAACCAAATATTTTCCATTTTTATTCCACCAAAAATCAATAATTTACAGAACTGTTAAAGTTTGAGGCCTAAACAGTACGCCCAAAAAAAAACCTAGTACAACATGCCACTAGAACCGGAACTGACACAATAATCCTAACTAGGTCATCCCAAAAGTCCCAGCTGACCGACTTGCGATCCATAACCTCTCGCGCCTGAAAAGATCTACACGGCTCGAGACGTCCCTCTGGAGCTAGGAGTCTACTCTCGGTCCTGAAAAATATTTTGCAATTTTGGGTGAGTTTGCGAACTCAGCGAGGAACCATCATCGATGGTCCACTCAATTCATGCAACAACCAAGCATATATTAATTACTGCATAAATTCACATTCAGAAATATCACATGACGGTTATTTCACAAAATCACATTTAGAAGAACCACATAATCAGCCAGTCAAATGTATATGCAATGTGAATGTGACACTGTCCCATTTTATTACGGTGTTGTGACCGAGTGCCTGTTAATCGGTGAGCCTGAGGCTCTGACTTACGGTGGGCTCGAGGCACTAATACGGTGAGCCTGTGGCTCTGAATTGCGATGGGCTCGAGGCCCTAATACGGTGGCTGCTCCGGTCACAACTGTCATTAACTGAACATGCATTCATGTATGAAATGCATATGTCCCAATTTAGACAGTAATTATATCAGAATTTACACATTTCACAATCGACAGCCATATCACAACTTGTCACATCAGTAGCAAGTAATTCACCACAGTAGACATATAATAATTGAGCGAACTAACTAGGTTACTCACCTGTAGCTTCTGAGCTAATGCCTGAAAATCTCGGCAACGTCCGTGGCTCGACGTTCCAATTGTGCCTCTATAACGGTCACATAAAGAAAATATTACCAAATGCATAATCGGGAGTATTTAAAATGCACATGTATCTATAAAGTGTGAACTATGCATGTTCATGATATTCCCGGTATTATTCCATAAGTCTCATCATAAAAATGTTCCTCTAAACTTCAAAAATCCAATGGCCCTAAAATCACTCAATTCAGCTTAGAAATGAAGAAGTTATGGCCAGTCCTTTGTCAGCCCAAAATTACACCAAAATTGAACACTACACTGAACTTCACTCCAAAATCCGAGCATCTTAGAGGCTAAATTTCTGATCGGCTCCTTCATAACATTTGTAGCCTCATGTCTCTAGTTTAATTCGCAACTTAAATCACCTTATTCCGAGCTCTATAGCTCCAGATATCCTCAAAATACCGATCGATGTTTAGACTTTTCCAACTGGTCAGCTCACTTTAATCCGATTGATCTCTATCAATTTAAAACCAAAACCGACCAATCCAGTATAGAAAGATAGAAAAATGCCTTAGAAATCCAACGCCTCAAAAATCAGCTCAATAGGAGGTCGGACGAAGAATTTATGACCAAAAGAGTGGAGGTCAGTCGGTCGGTTGAACAGAGTACATAAAGTCGAATGGGAGAGGGGGGGCGCCTCGGCAGGCGCTGGCGAGCACATCGGGCGAGCTCTCGCTCGCCCGCTTGGGTGAGGGCCTCGTGTGGCGCGCGGGCGCTCGGCCCTGGCCGAGCGGGCGCGGGCCGAGCGACCCTCGCCTATTCTGACGTCTGAACTTCGAATGGCCATAAATTTTGACTCCGAACTCCAAATTTAACAAACTTGGTGTCTACGGAAAGGAAAAAGACCGATCTACAATTTTTATAAACAACTCAAAAGCCAGTTCGGTCTCTATCATGGTCAAAAATTCCCCCAAAGATGATCGATCGATTATCTCCTCATAACCAACATCAAAACTTGTAAACCTCATAACTTTTGATCTACAACTCCAAATTTGACAAAATTAGTGTCTATGGAAAGATAACAGATAGTCATACAACTTTCATGAAGAACACAAATACTAATTTCACTCCTAAGGATGTCAAAATATCGATCGACTATCTGCTCACTCTTAGGGTTCCAAAACAGAATAACATCTACGACTCACTTTCAAGGCCAACTTTAAACCCTTTTCAAGTCACAATATGACAGAACTTTCTTCATAAGAATTGTGGCCAAATACCTAAATTTTCATTCAAGCCAAACCTCACCTCATTTGCTCAACTACATAACGAGTTATGTCAACAACACTGAAACACCTACTAGTCACATTTTTCTTCCAGATTTTCTACTCAGACTAAGTTCTATCATTTTCATACCCAAACAATGAGATCATAAATGAGTCACAATTAATGCATCGAACTACCAAATTTAAGAACATTAACCATAACTTTTACCTTTCACGCTTTTAACTCTTCACTGTTTCCAATCTTCCGACCAATCACAACTTCCTAACTCTCACTCCACACCCACGATATCATCATCCCAAGGAAGCAAGTTTATGCTAAGCCTTTGCAGGAGAGTTAATGAAAGGGAAAGCAAAGTGAAAGAAGGAGGAGAAGAAGAGCAAGCTTCCAAACTATCAGAGAAAGGAGAGAACAGCCGAATGTGTGGAGAGAAAGCAAGAAGAAATGGGCATTTGGCTTTTACACAAAGAGGTGTCGTGAGAGAGTGAACAAATAGGACAAATCAATAAATGAGCTTTAATGTGTTGGCGATTGAAATGACACTTGGCGTGCAATGGGAGGGAAAAAAAAGTAATTAATAAACTTCTAGCTCATAAACCCTAATGTAATCCATCCAATTCCAATGACTCAATTTCATTAGTCCTATAATCATTTACCACACTGTCCAGTGCCATTGAGCGGTCCTCTACAGTATCGGAGACCCATCAGTCCACCACTTGACGATTTTTTTGGTCCGAAAATTTTCCCTAAAAATTTCCAGAAAATTCCTAAATTTTTCCATAAATAGAAAACACCTAACAAGCCACTCCAATTAAATTGTCAAGCACAAAATCACATTTTTCACCAAAAATTTCATTTAAACACATATACCGGGAAATGTTATGACTGCATGTCCAATCATTGTCATGTGAAAATTTCACTATTCTCATATAAGAATATGCATGAATATTTTAAAGAAATTCTTAACACCCTTAGCCCTGTCCAAAATACTATATTACTCTTCCCATTGGGAGTGGGATGTTACATAATAGACAATCCACACTCTTATGACAGGATCCTTGCCATCCAAGGGAAATCCTAAGGAACTTATTGTCACCAAGAAAGATAAATGGATCGGGCTTTCCTATAACAGCAAAAGTTTATGATATCATCATAAATAATGTGTGGAGGTGGTAAGATTTTCCTATAGAGCTCATCGGTGATTTTGTACCCATTCAGTACTAACCAAATAGTTCTCTGGATTATTTGGAATGGTTACCGAGCCCTTCAAAAACATACACCAATGGTTCAGCTTATAAACTTTTGAGACCCCCAACCCAACAGGTAGCTTGGTACAACTTGGTTTGGTTCCAAAACAACAGCCCAAGGTGGTCATTCATTCTTTGGTTAGCAGTCCTCAACAAACTTCAAACAAGGGATAAACTTCACTTTCTATATATTCTTAACCATTGTTCTCTATGTATTTCGGACATTGAATCTAATGGGCATCTGTTTTTTAATTGCTCTTTCTCTAATTCCGTATAGGAACATTGCCTCAACTACTTCCAAATCCCCATACCCAACTCATAAAGCTTTCAATCTATCCTCACTTGGTTTCACCAAACACCTCCTCATAATAACCTTTTTCCTATTCTATCGTCCACGACTATATACTATATGGTCCGAAAGGAACTCAAGAACCTTCAAGGATGTAGCTATGGAGGTAGAGAGCTTACATGCCAGGGTAATCTTCCAAGTTCTGGAGCATCTCAGCCTAAGCACATTGCGAGGTAATTAGATCAATTATGCACTAACATTGTAATGCAGATTGCTGTTCAGATGGGGTATCAGACTCCTTACAACATCTTATGTTCACGGATGGAAGCTCCTGATGGAATGACTCACATTAAAGGGCACAACAGGCTATCCAAATACACCTCAGGTAACATGGAGCTTTGATACGCAATGGTTTGGCACAGAAAATCATTGCCTATGGAAGCTCCTGCTGGAATGACTGAGTTTAAGAAGACAAATTAGCAGTTTTTAAGATGAATGCTTGATATGTTACTTGAAGGACTGCGGGTTTGGTTCTTGCTACTGGTTTAATGTGTCATGCAGGACTTAGGAGAGGAGTTTGATGGTAGGGAAGTAGTTTTACACTACATTTTGTACTTTGAATGTCAAGAGATTACCCACAGTATCTCTTGTGTTGTACATAACTTTTATTTCTTTATAAAGTTACTGATTTACCAAAAAAAATTTAAAGAAAAGGATACTACTACACAATAAAATATGAATCATGTTTTATTTGGTTCGTGCATTAATTATTTTATAAAATTTAAGTGATTTTTACATTTAGAAAATCAAACAAAAAATTATCATTTTTGTTTTGTGGCATGCAACATCATATTTTGCTCTAGTTTTCTTATATTTGTTAATCCTCAACATTTATACTAAAATACAAATTGGATTTTAATATTTACAATTTTGAGAAATAACTCTATTATTTTATAGATCTTACATATTCGATCTCAAAATGAATACATGAGACACTATAGTAAAAGTGTGTGGGGTTTGTTATTAGCATACATATTGGAGGGGCTTTACGAAAGTGAGTATGTGTCAAGTGCACATTGGGAGAATTTTACCGTCAACTCCATTATGTTTTATTTTGTGGACCAAAATCAGACAAAAGTTTGAGTCTTACGCATTTCCATTTGTTGTTTTGCTTCCATGTTATTGTTCTTTTGTTGGCATTTGGATCAACACGCAAGGAAGGAAAATAGGACAATTAAGTAATAGTAGGTGGTGGTGGGTCTATCTAGCAGAGCTTAAATTAGAAGTTGAACGTATGAGGTGATAGAAAAATAAATACAGCAAAAACGAGATATGTGAAACAAAGAAGATCAAAGTTCTGTCTTATTCAGTAGCATATGACTTGCTTAAATAGCTAGATTACAACGGTAAAATAACAGTAAAATAGGAACTAACTGAATGACTAAGAAAAATCTGCTAATGATCTGCAACTAACCCAAAGACTAGAACAAACAAAAACTTGGTCAAATAAAACGTGAATAACAATTTATTCAACATTCCCTCTCTTAAACTGATGTCAGTTTAAACAAAGATGCATCATCTCTCAAACTGGACAAATTCCAGGTAACCTTCTGAGCTGCTCAAAAATTGGCAATTTCAGAGCTTTTGTAAATATATCAGTTAATTGGTCTTCACTCCTGCAGTAGATGAGATCAATCACTTTTTCGTTGATGAGTTCACGCAAATAATGATACTTGACATCTATGTGTTTACTTCTACCATGTAAAATTGGATTTTGAGAGAGTTTTATAGCAGAATTGTTATCACAGTAAATTACAATTGCTTCTTCCTGTATGAACTGCAATTCATCAAGAATTTTCTTTAACCAAATTGCTTGACATGCACAAGAGGATGCTCTAACAAATTCTGCCTCTGTCGTCGATAAAGTAACAATTGGTTGCTTTTTTGATGACCAAGATACAGCTGCCGAACCCAGCATAAATACATGACCTGAAGTACTCTTCCTATCATCTTGATCACCTGCAAAATCACTGTCAGTAAAACCGATTAAATTAGACCTTGCACCCTTCTTATAGAATAACCCAAAACCTCTAGTTCCCTGCAAATAACGAAGAATTCGCTTGGCAGCAAAAAGATGATTCTCTGTTGGATTCTCCATGTATCTACTAATCAGACTCACAGAGAACATAATATCAGGCCTTGTAGTAGTTAAATACATTAGACTACCAACAATCTGCTTGTAGAGTGTACTATTAACTATCTTCCCTTCTTTATCCTTGTTTAACTTTACTCCAAATTCTGTTGGTGTAGTCACAGGATTACATTCTTCCATTGAGAACCTGTCCAAAATTTCTCGCAAATACTTCTTTTGAGAAATTGAAATTCCAGCAAAAGATTGAACCACCTCAATACCAAGAAAATAATGCATCATGCCTAAATCAGTCATCTCAAAATCATCCATCATTGAATTCTTAAAATTATTAAACATGAGAGTATCATTTCCAGTAAATATGAGGTCATCCACATATAAACAAGCAATAAGAATCTTCTCTTCTTCAATTTTTACAAAAAGTGTATGTTCATATGGACACTTGTGAAAACCATCTTTCAAAAAATGAGCCTCAATTTTACTGTACCAAGCACGTGGGGCTTGTTTTAATCCATACAAGGCCTTTTTTAATTTGTAAACTTTGTGCTCACTTCCTTTCTTAATATAACCAAGTGGTTGATCAACAAATACCTGTTCCTTTAAGTCACCATATAGAAAATTTGATTTCACATCCAACTGAAACATGGGCCACAAGTTTTGAGCTACAATTGCAATCAACAACTGAATTGTGTCATGGCGTGCTACTGGTGCAAACATTTCAGTGTAGTCCACTCGAAACTCTTGCTTATAGCCTTTTGCTACTAAGCGTGCCTTAAACTTGTCTACTACACCATTCTCCTTGAGTTTTGTTTTATACACCCACTTTACTCTAATTGTCTTGACAACATTGGGAAGCTCAGTTAACTCCCAAGTCTGATTTCTTTTAATCGCAACAATCTCGTCATCCATGGCCTTGCACCATTTAGACTCCTTGACAGCACTTTCAAAGGTAGTAGGATCACAATCTGAAAATAAAGCAAAGTGAGTGATAGGACTTTCGGATTAATCAACTCCAGTTACCTCATAATCTGACATCCATGCTGGTTTGCGTCTAACACAATGAGAACGTGAACTTGCTAGTTCACTAGATTGCTCATCAAATGCTGTCACTATTGGCAAAATTTCAGAAGTAGTAGGAACTCCATGTTGAGCATCTTCAGAAGAGTCATTTGAAAGAATCTACTGGGATAGATTCTCATTAACTTCCTCTTTAAAACCTAACACAGCAGAGTTTCATTAGTAGCAGCTTTCTCATGCCACGCCCAAAAAACTTCTTCATCAAAAACAACATCACGGCTGCTTACAATTTTCTTAGTGTTAGGATTATATAGCTTATAAGACTTAGATTGATCACTAACACCAAGAAAAATGCATTTTTCTTCTTTATCATCCAACTTCTTCCTTTTCTCATCAAGAATATGAGCATAAGCAACACACCCAAATATTTTGAAATGGTTGACACATGGTTTTCTTCCACTCCATGCCTCCTCTGGTGTCATATTTTGAACAACCAAAGTTGGGCTTTTATTCAAAATATGAATGCTCTATGCGACTGCTTCAGGCCAGAATGTCTTTGGAACAACACTTCTTGTTAAAATGCTTCGTACCATGTTGAGAACAGTACGATTATTTCGCTCGCAAACATCATTTTGTTGAGGCGTATAAGTTGTTGTTAGTTGCCTCTTGATTCCATTTTCCTCACAAAATTTTTGAACTCATGAGAAGTGTACTCTCCTCCACGATTAGTACGAAAAGCAATTAAGGGGTTACCACTTTCTTTTTCAACAAGCACTTTAAAGCGCTTGAAAACATCAAATGCTTCTAATTTTTCCTACAAAAAATACACCCACGTTTTTCTACTGAAGTCATCAATGAAGGTTATAAAGTATCGTTTACCACCATTGGAGTTTGGTTTTATTGGTCCACAAAGATCTGAATGAACCAGTTCTAACACCTGTTCTGCTCTTCGTGAGGTGCCTTGCGGAAATGGACTGCGTGATTGTTTGCTAACAACACAACTTTCACAAGTTTCAGTAGGCGCTGCAATTTGAGGAAGACCAGTCACCATATTCTTTTGATACAACGTTTTCAGTCCATTGAAATTTAGATGACCATATCGAAAGTGCCACAACCATGCTTCATTTGTTAATTTTGCAGTAAAACATGAATGCTCAATTTTATGGAGATAGAGAGGAAACAACCTGTTTTTAGTCATCTTGACTTCAACAATTAAATGTTGTTTTTCATCTAGAATTTTGCAGATTCCACCTTTTATGGAGACCTCATAATCCTTTTCTTGTAACTGACCAATGCTAAGAAGATTAGTCTTTAACTCTGGAACAAAAAGAACATCAGCTATAGTGTGAGTAAAATCTCCGTTGACTTGAATTGAAACTTGTCCTTTCCCCATCACCGCAACTCTGGAGTTGTTCCCAAACTTCACATTATCTTTAAAAGATTCATCAAGAGTAGAGAAAACTGACTTATCTCCACTCATGTGATTGCTGCACCCGGTGTCAAGAAACCACAGATTCTTCTTTGTTTCTTCTTTTATGTGACAAACCATAAGCAAAGAAATCTCCTCTTCATCCTGTTCAACAAAGTTTGATTCCTCTCCATGCAATTTTGACAAATCATTTCGACATTCATATTGAAAATGACCAAACTTGTGGCATCGATAACATTCAATATTGGATTTGTCAAAAAATTTTGAAGTGTAGCTACCTGTTCCTGTTCCACGGTCATTGTTGCCTCGGCCTCTACCTCTACCACGGCCTCTGCCATTGCCTCTACCTCTTCCTCGTCTTGCTCCATGAAAGCCAGTTGAGGCATTCAACACTACTTCTTCTTTGTCTTGTTGAGCAATTTTTTGTTCATGAATCAACAAAGAACTTTGTAATTCGTCAATTGAAAGCAAATCAATGTCATGAGATTCTTCAATAGAACAAACCACAAAGTTAAATTTTGCGGTCATTGTACGGAGGATCTTTTCAACAATTGTAACCTCCTCCGTCTTGATGATTGCCATCACCCGGGAAAAATGGTTTGCAACTGACTCTCCATATTTCATTCGAAGTGTTTTAAACTCGGAACGAAGTATTTGAAGCTGTTGCCTCTTTGCTCTTGTTGATCTTTGATATTTTTTCTTCATGGAGTCCCATATCTACTTAGAAGTATCCTTAGAAAGAATAGTTTCTAAGATTGAACGATCAATTGCTTAGAAAAGGTAATTCTTCGCCTTGAGATCTTTCAATTTCGTTGTATCTATCTCTGTTTTTTGTGCTTCAGACACTGTTGTTCTCGGTGCTGGTTCTAAAATGCCCTCAGAAACCACTTGCCAATACTCCTTTGATCTTATAAAATTTTCCATCAACATGCTCCAATGATCATAATGACTATCAAAGTGAGGAATTGCAGGTTGCACAAAATTTTTTGCAGACATTTGCTACAACAAACTCTCAAATTCTCTCCCTTACGTGTTTCGCTCAAACCTCACGTGTTTAACTCTCCTAACCAAGAATATGATAACACTGATAGAAAAATAAGTACAACAAAACAAGATATGTGAAACAAAGAAGATCAAAGTTTTGTCTTATTCAGTAGCATATGACTTGCTTAAATAGCTAGATTAAAATAACAGTAAAATAGGAACTAACTTAATGACTAAAAATCTACTAATAATCAGCAACTAACCCAAAGACTAGAACAAACAAAAAACTTGGTCAAATAAAACATGAATAACAATTTATTCAACAAGTAGATCTATGGCCTAATTCACTCGAAGACAACAGGCTTGATCTTCTACCATGATCCCTTACGTCAATCTTGTTAGTCATAGAAGTCCTTTCTCTTCTTGTAGCTTGCGGATCAATTCCCTTCTGTGTGCCACCTGTGCCCGAGACTATCCATTCGTCTATTTCTATTTAATAGATAAATGGACAGTCTAGGTATAGAATAGCACACAGAAATGAAAATAGAATGGATGGATGAATAGTCTTAGGTATAAGGTAGTACACGAAAACGTCTACCCTGTATCTTGACCCCATGCGTTGACCTTAGAATATTAAGTAATTATGTTCAAGTTCAATTGAAAGTTAATAATCAAGGTATTTTATGCATATTAGTACTAATATGATATAACTGTGTTATCTATAAGTTTGCAATCAAAAAATATTTAAGGAACATAAGTGTAAGTCAAGTCTTAATTATATTGTCCAATGATATTTATCTATTATTGATACTATCACTACAAGTTTATTTATACATTTTTTTATTTTGCATTAAAATTTTCATATTTAATAATAGAATATATGTTCATGCTTTAATATTTAACATTAAAAATTAAAACACATAGTTGTAGACTATGATGAATTTTGTTTATATCATTATTTATGAACCTATTATTGTGATCAATGAATTATAGTATATTGTTTGTTATTTATAATATAAAGTTAGTTATGGTGAATTTTTACCCGCTTTAAATTATAAAATTAAATTTTATCATTTTATGATTAGGTCACATTTATTTAGATTTTTATACAAAATTAGTTAATTTGAAATTTCAAGATTCAATTTTTATGCGGTTGAAGTTATGCTATTTAATTTTATAATTATAAAGAATGTAAATACTATAATATGATCAATAATATTGATTTAACTAATTATATTTAAATCTAATTAGAATCAAATAATTAAGTAATCTTAATTTCTTATTCGGTTATGTAATGAAAGTATCGAATTAGTTATAAAGGATGTATGAATTAATTATTTATACGTATTAAAATCTAGGATTAATCCATCAAAATAATATAAAAACAAAAGGGGCAAAGGGATATAAAATTAATTAATTTATAAATATTTTGTAATATATAGATTTCGTCAAATTTTATTTTCTAGAATGTCTTATGATGTAAAAATTAATTTTGAAGATATTAATACTTTACTTCTGTAGAACAAGTATTACATTCTGATCCTTTTCTTGTTTTTGTGATTGAAAGAAATACTTCCATCTACAACGTTACGTATCACATTCTGATCTTTTTTCTTTTTCTTGCGATCGAAGAAGTCCTTCCAATTACTTATTTACAACGGTAAGTATTGCATTCTAATCTTTTTTCTTGTTATTTATTGGAAGGAGTTCTGGTTTCTCTCAAGCAAATCAAACTTCTCGATACTTCTCTGTCATGGCGGGTGTCAACCGTGTGAGTCCGAACATTGGAACAGGAAACTTTTCAAGTCCTTATGGCAAGCCTTATATAGCCGTAATGGATGATTCGCTATTTTTTAAAGCAGTTGAAGGTGATATTCAAGCTTTCAATCCATACAAAGATTATCTCGACCAGTTAGTGACACCAAACGGTGACTCAATCCTCCACATCTGCATCACAGGCCTCCCGTTCCCTGATAGGGAACAGCCCACAGCAGGAAATGGTAAGTTCATAAACCTGGCGAAATGGGTAGCTAAAAGCTGTCCAGATTTATTAAGGAAGCAGAACAACAAGGTAGACACTCCACTTGACATTGCAGCCAGGCATGATACGTTCATAAACCTGGCGAAATGGGTAGCTAAAATCTGTCCAGATTTATTAAGGAGGCAGAACAAAAAGGGAGACACTCCACTTCACATTGCAGCCAGGCATGGACACTTGGATATAGCGATAGAACTTGTCA
>JANITW010142308.1:0-12286 GCA_027564335.1 Erythroxylum williamsii | reverse complement strand
CTCCAAGATTTTTAAAAAAATATTATATATATATATATATATAATGAGTTATTTAAAGGTCAGTGACATACTGGGCTCTCAAAATTTAAAAAAATTAATATTTGAGCCCTCTTATATTAAATTTCTGACTCCGACACTGACTTCACACCTTCCTCTATTCCTATAACTTGGATAATTTTCCTGCCAAGTTTTAAAATATTGGCTACATATGATAAATTCTCCGCAAAGACGTGACTCCATAATTATATGCATTAAAAGATAGATTAAACTATTTTTACAAATTAAGTTATTTTCTAATTTTTAATGATCATCGCTTGCACTTGCCAAACCTGCGAATGGTGGCTCCAAACTTAGCACACGTGCCTAAAACCTCGGCCTGGGCGGTGGCTAATTATAATAAATCCAATTTGATTAGACCCCCATGATTTTGACAACATCTGTAATTAATGCTTTTATAACTATATATAATTGCTCAGTTTTAAATTCTAACAGGTAAATCGCAAGCTTATATAAGAAAAACATTAAGAATATTTTCGATGTGAAGATAATTAAATGCAGGTTCATTGAGCCTAGTCGAATTAGCAGCGACATGAACAGTGAGTGCATCTTTCTATCTGATACACTTTACTATATTAGTGGTAAAAGCTCGTTACAGTCCCTTCATAGCCCCTTCATTACGTGAACATAGATGAGATGATGGATTCTAAGTTGCGTGATTAGAGAGATCTTACCGAGGTTATTATTGTTGTGACAACTCATATCGCAATTATACTGTTTTGACCATTTTTAAAGCAAAACTTTATGATTACAAGTTGAAAATTTTAGGTTCTTTATCCGAACTACATAACTTACTCACATAAATATTTTTTTATTCTCTTAATAGGCATGGTATAAGTGCTTGTTCATGTACCCATCAATTTGAATTATTTAGTGTCTGCTTTTTTTATTCTCATTTTGTTGGTCTGCTTGGAATTCAAATTAAGAAAATGCGGCTTGATTCTTTAGTTAGAATTAGGAAGGGAATGTGACATGATCCGTGAATATTTCCAAAAAAAAAAAAAATGTTCCAGCTGTAGCTGCCAATCAATTCGAGATTTTGCTTACACCGACGTTAAGTAATTACACGGATAAGTGCAGACGTGGACTCGCATATTAGGAGTAAAGCACTTCAGATGACTCTTTTTTTGGCAATATTAAGTACTTTTATCCCTACCAATCATTTTAAGTAAAAAAGAAAAAGAGCCCAAGTATTTGTTGAATTTGTATATTTAATTTGTATTTACAGTCCAATCGATTGATTTTTTTAATATTTTAAGCGTTCAAAAATATTTTCGAAAGATGAGTGATTGTATTAATTAGATAATTATTGGGACTTCCTATAGAATATAAGAATTTTCTTTCCTTGTTTATTGATTTTAACTTTTTGAAATGAAATTTTTGTTCAATAATCACGCGTATCTCTGGCTTGGTTATAAATTATATGCAAGTATATACATGTTTGTTTATGTAATAACAATGAGATTCATTTCCAGTGCTGTTATGAAATTCTTAAAATAGAATTAGTTATATTTATATTATGAATTATGATCATTGAGAATAGTAATGGGAACTTTAGACTAAAAATTAAAAATACTCAAATTACGAAGACTTAGAATCATATGATTGTCTTCAAATACAAAGAATAAGAATCTCATAATTGTCTTCAAATTAAATAGGGAAATTTGTCCCTAACCAAAGTCACTTAATAGAATCAAAGTTATAGAGATTTTGATTGCTACAAGTTGGCTTGACAAGAATGGGTTGAATCCTTGTTAAAAAATAAAGAGAAAGTTCTTACAAAATAAAGAAAATTCTCAATTTGATTTTTATATTAATAATCTAAGAATTACATCAATAAAACATTTTTTTATAGGTATAAACTCCCCAAGAACGAAAATCTTAAAAGGAAAAAAATTATAATCTTAAAATATTATTCCTCCTCAAGTGCAATAAGGATTAAAATAGTAACTACTAATGCTATTTGAACTAGAGTCTAAGAATCCTATTTCATTTATATCCTTAATGTCATGAAGAGTCCTAATCTAATTAGAAATTCACCTCATAATATGCCTTAATCCATACAAAAAACTACAAAATAATAACACAGTTTGGGTCTTATAATTTAGTTATAGAACTAGTCACAATAAAATATGCTAACTAATAATACGAAACAAACTAAACTATTAAATATGACTTAATTATGCAAATTAAACTCTAGTTAACTCAAAATAACCATACCTGATAGTTAGATATTATAATTGAGTTATAGAACCAATCACAATAAAATATGCTAACTAATAATATGAAACAGACTAACTATTAAATATGACTTAATTATGCAAATTAAACTCTATTTAACTCAAAATAACCATACTAGGTAGTTAGATATTGTCCAGCCCTTATTCTTCATGTATTAAGTATATTTCAATTTTAACATATAAAAAAGTGATTAATCTTGACAATGCATCTAATTAATCTTATACAATCTTCTTTTCTTGTATTTCCATGATGAATCCTTATAAAGCTATTTTCATGTATTCGATATTTACAATCTTCAATTCTTTGCAAAGATAAAAATGACTAGAAATAGTTGTTGGAGCAACTATGAAATAATTACAATATTATGAACAAGATATCATTTATTTGAACAAATAAGAAACAATTTTGTTATATGATTATTCTAAAAGTGGTAGTTAGCACATATATTGTAATCTTACAATTTATCTCAAATTATATTTTACATTTTGAGCTTGCAATGTTTGTGATATTATTTGTTAAGATTGAGTAACTTAACAACATTGTTACATTGTCCATCGGTAATCTTATAGATTTAAGAATCTATATTATGATTATATGGAATAGAATGTTTCAATTAATCAATTTATGTTTTATGTTTTTGTTTCTAAATTTAGTTAAAAAAAAACTATTTGTTTGAAACTGTGGTTTTTGTTTTTGATTTCAATATCTTCGTTTTTATAATTTATAAAAATAATTTTTTTTAATTTTATGTTTCTACTTTTTTATAATTTAATTTAGTATCAACTAAATATCTATTAGTTCATTATTTGATATTAATTATTAATAAAATTATGTATAATTTAATTTAAGATTGTATATTTAATTATTAATAATTATTAATAATTTAAATAGTAACACAAATAAAATAGTTTTAATTAATAATTATTAATAAATATAGTTTAAAATATATAGAATTTTAAATAAAAATAAAAATAAAAATATTTTAATTTATAAATAAAAATAATTATTACATTATTCATTTTAATAAAATATTTAAATTTTTTACTAATAAATTTTTTAATATTAATAATAAAAATATAACTATATTTAAATTGATGATTAAAAAAGTTTTTATTTTTATTTAAAAATAAAAATTATAACAGAAAATTATAAGTAAAATCAAATGACCTTAAGTCCTTAACAATAATGGATTTAAGCTTAGTAAATATCTCCTTCATTAAAGACAGGAGAAGCAGATTTTTGAACAGCAAGACGTACAGATCATGCTACATATCTGGGACTTTGATCTGCCATTATATAAAAAATAATATTTGTGCTGATTAAAAACTATAATTTTAAAATTAAAAAGTACGACAGTAAGTTTTTCTTTTCTGAACAAAAATCTGCGAGTAAGGGACGGTATCTACTGAAGTAGAATTTGTAATTTAGAGGCCTCATACTTTATAGGCAAAGAAAACCTAATCACTTTAGGAAAAAGGTATTATCACCCTTTTTAATTTTCTTATTATCCTATTTCCATTACATTTTCACCAAATGATAACATTTAATTTATACCATGAACGTGATTTTGTAGTTCCTAACTCATCCCCAAAAGCTAACTCAAAAGGAAGAAGTTTACATACTATTATATATTGTTTAATGCTCTTATAATTGTCCGATGTGAAATTCCTGACATTTCCACCTAAACAAAATCTGCAATTTCAGTTTCATTGTACATTGCAACCAAAACAAAGCAAATAAAAGATTGATATAAGTAAATCTATTTTAATCGTGTAATATATCTTTTTTCTTCATATCTTTTTGTGAGAAATAATTTGAAGTTTTTAAGACTCATAACAAGGACATATAACACATTTACGATTTAGAACTAAAGTAATCGTGTGAATCTTGGCAGAAATGAATAAGAAAAAAAAAAAAAACTTGACGATAAGGGTGTAGCTAGTAACCGAAAGGTCGACAGTTTGGCTGCTTAAGGGATAAGAGTGTAAATGAAAATAAGTATGTGGAATTAAAGGTGCAAGGGTGGTGAGTTGTGGGCTTGTGGGGGACCTTAGCGTAACAAAAGTTGTAATGTGACAAATCAATCAAACCGGACTATGTACCATGAATCTGTATGCATCATTCCTTGCCTAACCACTTAGTCCACCTCTCACTTTCCTTTTGCATATTTCAAATTAATTTCAATCGCTTAAGATTGGGCCCCTTTTGTTTGTGTATATGTATGGTTTGATTGGTTTCTTTTTCTTTTGGGTAGTCACTGGTACTGGGAAGTGGGAATAGAGTTGGGATTCACAAATCACAAGTTAAAGGACCACTCACAAGTCACAACGCCAAAACCGGCCTCTCACTATCTGATCTCACGTGGCACAAAATGGAAAGTAAATACATACGAGAAGGACAAAGCCGCTTTATATGTCCTATTGGTCTTTTCTCAAGGACCATTATATTTCATCAACTACGTTGTTCTTGTTTTGTCTTTCCCTCCAAAGTCCAAAGGGATTATAACTTTTTCTCAAATCTTAATTTCAATGTGAAATTTTACCTTTCCTTCTACATTTCTTGGTTGCCTTTTCTTAAAAAACACAAGTGAAAATTTCTTAGAATAATTTTCTTGGTATGATAGAAAATGTTAAATTCTTCATGAAGACCGGGAAGGGTATAGATTTGAAAAGGAAGAATTGTGAGCTTCATAAGCATAAATAGTTATAATCATTTAAAACTTGTGAAATTCATTTGAACCTAAATTTACAATCTCACTAAAAACAAGTGACTAGACTTGAGCAGGATATTTGATCATAACTTTGTGGAAGACCTTACGGCCTGAACTCACGTTTGTGGTCAGGTCCCGTCTTCTATATTGGACAATAAGTTCCTCTATAGCATGCTTTATGAATGCATCTTCTTGCAATTAAGCTATGATGCGAAATACATTCAAAATTTCGTAGAATATATTTCTTTAGCAAATCTTTCCGTCTTAACTTTTACTTTTATGGAGATTTCTGCTGAAAGAAAATAGCAGTCATTTCGAAGAAGAAACAATGAACATCAATCATTTGTCTCCCAAGTGGAAGTTTTGTTTCATTAGAGTTTAATCCTATAAATTTGCAAACAGAAGAGAAAAAGCTATAATTTGGCCTTACAACCAAACTATATCAATATATTTATATGGAACTTTTTTGAAGATAAAATAGTATATATACATATTGGGCATCTACACAATCGATCCATATAAAAATTAAAAAAAATCAAATTTGAGTTATTTTATGTTATCTTTCCAATATAAATCTAGCAATTACTTTCCCTAGAAATGGGTTTCAATTTCATAGTAGAAGCAACGAAACAAACCTTATAAAAGAGTACCCTGGCGTGCAAGAAAAGTTACGTGATTCACTTGTATTCACTCGGGTTCAGAGCATTTATTCTTGCTTGTCGAGTTGATAATATAAATTGATTGAAGTTGACAAAACCAATCAGGAAACATTCACATTTTTAAGAAAAAATAAAATCGGAGGATTACATAGACTATGATGTGCCAGACAAAAGGCAGGTGCTTGCCCCCGTCTCCTTGCTAGACATTTTGTTAAAACTTTAAAACCAAAACAAACCAATATTATAAAATTAAGAATTGTTTACTCTTAATTTGTCCCATTCAAACATGCGAATTTCCAGCTCCGCCGACGTCACTTTTTGTCCTGTATATTGACAATGTCTAAACCCCGGAAAGGATACATATCCTCAAATAGACATTTTCCTAGAAACTACTTGAGTATGAAATTGTTGAAATATCAAAAACATGGCCCACTCGTGGACTCACTACAACCTTCACAGATGTCGCTTTCCCTGGAATAATAATCATTTATTTTTGGAGGTTCAAAATCTAAATTCTTGGTTACAATGCTCTTGAAATCATTTTACTGAGCTTCAAGAAGGGGGCATGTACCTGGACCTTCAATGTTCGGTATTGTGATTGATAAGTACGTTTTATATAGGTTTAGAAGTATTATGCATTTGTTTATATCAACCAATCGAAATTGTTATAGACATTTTGAAGAAAATTTGACCATATTTTCTTGGCTTTGCGTCATCCTTTCTCATGGAAGGTAAGGTTTTTCGAGTTGGCAGCAATTTATGAAATTTACCAAGTGAGTTCATATGAAACACGATTACATCTTGAAAGAATATGAGAGCCCTAAAACGTAATTAAACCTTACTTCTATGAAGCTACTAGGAAGCTTACCAATTTCAATCATATTATCACAAGACGAATAACAGATTAACAAATGATAAAAGTTCTTTTTTAATGAAATAAAAGAATCGCATGGTCAAATCAACAAATAAACGGAAGAACTTCCAAATTTTAGACATCCCTTCAGACACCTTTGTATAGAAGCTCTCAAGGGTTTTTGCCCGCTATATGGAACTTCGTTAAACGTGTCTGATACACCAAAAGTATAAATGTACATGTATTATACACAATTAACATCTATATTGTTATTTAATAATGTAAACGAGGAAAAGGTAGAAAGTATTAAATTTATTAACATATCACATCAATTTAAAATATGATTATGAATATTAATGTATATACAAGAGTATATTTATAATTTAATAATTTAAATTTTTGGTAAAAGAATCAAAATAAACAAATAGAAAGGAAAAATGAAAAACAAGAATTAGAATATACATAAAAATACTGATTATGCATATTTGATATATAATCACTAAAAATAAGATTAAATAAGTTAATAGTTATGTTAGAAGTGTCTAATTCACCCTCAAAAGCTAGCTCAAAAGGGAGAGGCTTGCACATTATTATAAATTGATTAATACTTTTATAGTTGTCCGATATGGGATTCCTGACACACTTCCCTCAGTCCAGAGTAGAACTGAACATCTGATGGACATATTGGGCAAAGGGACATAACCGGACACCGCCCTAAACTATCGAGATAAACTGGCTCTGATACTATGTTAGAAGTGCCTAATTCACCCCCAAAAACTAGCTCAAGAGGTAGAGGTTTACACATTATTATAAATTATTGAATACTTTCATAGTTGTCGTGTTAGAAATACCTAACTCACCTCCAAAAGCTAGCTCAAAAGGGGGAGGTTTACACATTATTATAAATTGTTAAATGTTTTCAAAGTTGTCCGATGTGGAATTCTTGACACACCTCCCTCAATCCAGAGCAGGACTGGATATCTTATGGACATATTGGACAAAAGATATAACCGGGCACTGCCCCAAATCATATAAACAAACTGACTTAGCTCTGATACCATGTTAGAAGTGTCTAAATCACCTCCAAAAGTTAGCTCAAGAGATGGAGGTTTACACATTATTATAAATTGTTAAATGTTTTCATAGTTGTCCAATGTGGGATTCCTGACAAGTTATGTCAATATTTAATATCAAAATATTATGAATTTAAATAACAAATTTTCTTACTTATATTTAATTGTTATATGATAAAAGATTATGATAATAATATTTTGATAAAAATTAATACTTTGATAATATCACGGGAGAATATAAGAGACTTTTTAACGGCGGTCCATGTTAATAACGAACCAAAATTAGGGCTGTGATATATAGATAATATAGACGACGGTAATCACATTTGTGAAAATTAGGCTTCTTTCTCTTACTTAAATGAAGAATTTCATTATATTAAAAGTTTAAGTAATTATTCTACTGTTAATGTAATAGGAAAAAGTGAAATTGATATAAGAATTAAGAATGGTTCTGAAGGAATAATTTCCGATACCTTATATATTCCTGACTTGAAAAGCAATTTATTGATCGTTATTCCATTATCGAAAAGAGTTATCCAATGAATTTTGAGAAAGATGTTTGTGAAATATATGATCCTTTAGATGACACTACAACAGAAACTATACATTTGGCTATTAAAAAAATTGTCACTAAAAGTCTCAAAATTGTCACTAATAATCATTACAATGATTTATATTCGTCATAAAAAAATGTCGTCAAATCTTTGTATCTAAAAAATATGGGTGACGTTTTTCGCTAATCGTCACTAATAGTTTTTTTCTATGTACATTTTAACAAAATGTTTTCCCATGTTGATTATAATTATTTTGAAATTTTTAATCCATATTATTGTATATAATATTTATATTTGTTTTATTGTTAATTTATTATATAAAAATAATTGATAATTTGAAATATTCTATATAAAAAGTAAAATATCGTTAAATTATACCAATAAAAAAAATATTTTTTGTATATAAAATTTTAATTACAACCTTAATAATTCTTTAAAATAAAATAATAATTACAGAGACCAATTTATTAAATTACAAATGTTGATATTACAAAAAAATTATATTGTACCCGGGATGACTAGGTAGGTTTGTCCATGTTGATGAGAACAACTTCATACCTTAGCCATCATATAAGAAGCATAAGTTATTATAACCTCCAAAGATTTGATCTCCACCAATTGTTTAGAGCATATACCTGCTAAGTGTTTTTGCTCATGTGTCAACATAAACAAGACAGCTTGTAAATTTTACAAAACATGATCATAACAACAGAGACAAACAGTTAGCATAGACATATATGATTTATCCCTAAGATAATAACAAAAATATGAATTTAGAAATACCAAATAGTCTATTTTGAAGATCCATAAATTATGGTACAAGTAATTACTAACTAATTCAAAAAACTTTTCTGTTCAACTATGAACATCTCATATATAGTTGCATTGAACAATTAAATGAAACTAGAAACACCGTATTTTGGGTGCAAATGTAGAAAAAAATTTAGAAAAGCAAAATCATGCAGAATAGTTATATAACAAGAAGTAGCATTTAAAATTATAACAACAAGAAAGGAGACTTATGTCAGGCAAGAACACAAGTGACTTTGTTAATGTGCTGAAGATAATATAGAAAATAGATGTTTGAACTTTAGTTCTAACTATTCCTGATCTAAAACTAGAAATGTCTATTTATATTCACTCCCTCATTTTTTGCATTATGCAGTCACGACTAAATAAAACTAAACCTATGATTTTATTCTATCACTGATCAAAATATGACTAAAACAACTCATAGGTAACTTCTATAGGATGGCTATACATTATCATTAATAAAAACTTGCATTATAGCTAGAGCCATATGTCATAGATAAGCGTCTCACTTAAAATAGAATTAAGCTAATAGATAATGACAGCTACCTTATAATCCTGCCATTCAAAAGAATAAATTATAGGTATTGATAATTAAAAATTAACCAGCTCATAAACGAATTGGTATTTTTAGTGTGCCTAAATTAGTAAAAACTGGCACTAGATACATAGATTATCAAGGTGAAAAAAAAGTCATTCATGCAAACACAAGAATCGAAACATTCTTAGGCAAAGAATCCAAGGAAACAAGGAAATATTTTGATATTGTTGTTGTAATTATGACAAAGAAATGCAAACTTCTCGTATTATAAGTTCAATTATTCATAGATTTTGAAAAGACACTTGAACAATAAAACCAACCATTCAAAAGTTTCCAGTTCGATCCTCAATTGAGCTATTTGAGCTATTTTAGCTTTAGCAACAGACATCCTATCTTAGCAAGTAGCTTTAGCTTCATTAGCAGCTCAAACTTTTAACTCTAGATTGTGTTCATCCAATGCATTCCTTAGGACCTCAGCTTCAACATTAGCCCTACATTCAAATTCTTTTATCTCCAGCAAATCTCTGCATAAAATAGCTAGACGAGAAGATTGAAAGGACCTTGAGTATATAGAAGAAGAGGCAAATTTTATGACATTAATGGAAAAAAATTTAGATGATTCACACAGAATTACCTTGTAAGAAGTTTAATTCACAAATAATATGATTAATCATTCATTTATTGCAACTATGGAACTACATATTAAACTTTGGTTAGAGTATAAATGGGGAAGGACCTGCTTAGTCTCCTTTAGTAGCATATACATATAAATACCACAGGCATATGCCTAAAGGATTATCAATTGCTGAAAAGATTTCCACGATGCTTCTTTGATAATGTACCAATTTTCATAAATTTGCCGCTCATACATGTCCAAAACTGATTCTAATTCAAGTTTTTCCTTCTGCAACTCCTTAACCTGAAATAGATTCACACACTCAGGTTATCAACTCTAGTCAAACTAATAGAGGAAAAAATAAAAATAGTAAATATAAGAATATGAGAATTTGTACATATTAGTCACTTGTATCCCTAATCAGACGATTAATCATAAAAAAAGTGAAATTCAAACCTCATCTTTAACATTACCCATACCCATTGACATAGAAATCTGATGAATAAGAGTATACAGATCAATCCTAAACCTTAAAAAAGGTACAGAAGTAGAAAAAAATTCAAGTATTCAAGTCAACAACATAGACTTCGAACATTTCATCTTGTTGTAACCTATAATTGCTAGGACAATGAAGTCAGAGTGCAAAGCTCAGGGGTAAAACTTAATACAACGACCAGAAAAGAAAAAGGAAGAGAAAATGAAGGGATTTTAATAATAAAATTTTAAGAAGTGGCCCCTTATGTTTTCACCGATATCAAAATAGAAAACTTGTGGATTGTAAAATGAAAATAGGAAAATAAAGGATTAAGACATGCAAGAAATTGAAATTAGAGTTAAAAGTTTCAACAGTTAGGACGAGTAAAAGAAGAAACTGGCTTGGTGTCAAGTTGCAATTCCTAGTTGAAGAGGTCCTGATCATTGAAATTCATAATCTTCCCGTCAATCTCTCTCTCTCTTACATCAAATTGAAGTGTGCAGCTCGTTCAATATTCTATACAATTTTTCATCATTTCCTTAATCTTGATTCGAAACCAAACATACACCTCTAAACTCGCACATAAACGTAAATTCATGTAGAGAGAGAGTGTACAATACAGAGTACAAGCAAAGAAGAGAATAAAGAGAGAAGCCTAATTTCTTGCATAACACTAGACATTTTCATGAACATGAAGCCTAGCTTAGTGAGACCCTCATAGTAACGAATAGGACCCACAATCACAAAAAAAAATGAGTCCAAGAAGGAGTCTGGACGGAGAAGTCACTAAATGTTGGCTATTCACAACAATTTCCAAAATCGTAGCAAAAAAAACATAGCTAAAAGTCTACATTATTGTAGTGCTTATTGACAATTACGCTAATCATCACCAAATGTTCAACATTTGGCAATGAAATCATCAAAACGTTGCCAAATATTTGACATTTAGCGACAAAACGTCCAAGCCGTTGCAAAAGATAAGCCTTTAGTGACAAATTGTTAAAACGTCACCAAAACCTAGACTTTTGGAGACGAATTCATAAATCGTCACTAAAAGCTGACTTTTAGCGACGATTTTCAAATTGTTGCAAGAAAAAAACATAACTAGAAGTCAGTTTCATTGTATTGTAAGTTATTGTTATCGTCCAAATGAGTTTCAACATGTTATTCTTCTTAGGATATAGTGTTCTGTTGTGTATGGATCATATATTGAAGATCCAATCTTAAAGTGTTTTAAGAAGAATATGACTATTTTCTAAGAAGTTTTTGGGTTAATACCACTTAGGACAGAGTGTGGCTTAAAATGTCTAAATGGCAGAGGTGATTTGAAGAAAGGTATAATCAAGGGCGGAGATATGCACCACTGGGCCCCCCAAGTTTTTAAAAAATTAAATAATTTTTTATTTTTAATATAATATAATATAATACAATATAATATAATATATCTAAACTTATAAGTTGCTGTAAAGTGAATGAAACGAATAGCATTGTCATCTATAATATATATAATATATTAAAACCTTAATTCCTCTTTGTTGCCGTCATCTACAAACTACAATATATATAATATATTAAAACCCTATCTGTTGGACCCCGAACTTTTCTTAGGTTTGTGAATTATAATTTGACATTTAACGAGAGCATTGAGGTGATTTAGTCATGTGTACAGGAAGAGAAATTTATGAATTTGAATGGTT
>JANITW010142053.1:0-12316 GCA_027564335.1 Erythroxylum williamsii | reverse complement strand
TCGATCCATATATAGATTCCTTCGAGTGGAAGGATCCTCAGGACCATCGACTCTTACACTAAAGTTAAAACTTAAAAATGGAGTCGTTGTGGAATATGATTGTCCTGGAAATCCTAAATCAATTTACATCAGAAAGGATAGAATTTGCCAGGACTTTCAATTTTTTCAACCCAACACAATCACATTGTAGGCTTATTCTACCCAATATATGTGTGTGTGTGACAAGGAGAGAGAGAGAGATAGAGATTTTACCGAAGGAGTAACTTAAAAAAATATTTTGGGCAAGGATCGAATGAGTAACTATTTAAGGGCTTATTCTACCCAATATATGTACATTGTCTTTATATTCAAGGGCCATAACTCTTTTTAAATCAAAGAATTTTATTTAGCATGAACAAAATTTTAAGTTTAAATCTCATTAAAATGGAGCCTGGTGGTCTATCAAGAAGATCACTTGTATCCAACATTTCTATTTCTCTTTCCGTCTTATTCCTACGGTTGCTTTTGACCGTTGCCGTGGCTGCCACCGTCGTCTTTATCCATCCCGTCCATAACTTCTTTGCGCATACTAAGCCTGGCTTGGCTGTCTACATACTCACCATTCTCACAGCTTTTATCGGTAACCTTTGATATGTACCTAGTTGTTCTGTAACTGAATTAATCCTCCTCTTAGCTACCATAACTGGACAATACCTATTACGTTGTTTTCTTAATTCATGTATTGGTAACCTCAATCCAGTGATCTGTCCGTTGATCGTACGTGGCACTTTCTCCCGCGCCAGAGTGAGGTGTGTACTAGCTGCTGTGTTTAATCTTGCTCTTGCATTTGCCGTTGGACTGACTTGCTCTTTTAGCTTTGGTAAGTAGCATCTTACCTTGAACTTCAATTTTCATTCATAGAATTAGATCGACGATAACCTAATAAGACTCTTTAATTGGACATAAAGAAAACTAAGCAACATTGACGTATCCATGCCATGTATGAAAAGAAACTTAGGGGGAATTAGCTTCGGCGCTGCTTAATGTTATTATATTAAAATAAGATATATTTTTCATCAGGAATTTTAGTACTTAAAGTGGTAAACTTAGTTGAAAATCTCTAGTTTTATTTTTTTTAATACATAAATATTTATTTTGTATCGAAATTAGCCTAGTGTATCTCACTAACGTTTAGTTTGCAAATGTAACACGATATTATTATTTTTAAGAACTTAGGATACGTATTATTAATTTAATTGAAACGTAACAAAATTTGAACTTGTCTTTAAATATAATTTGGGGCTCCATTTTCTAACCTTTGGCTATGCTCATTGTTATTTTATTATTTTTGATAACAGGAAAAATCCTTTTAGAATCTGTGATACTGTCTGCGGTGGTCATTGGAGTTGTTATTCCCTGCACGTTCTGGATCGAGTTTAAGGGCTATAATTTTCAGCCCCATCTTCCTTTCTTGATAGCTGTCCTAATCACTGTTTCGTTTTTCGCCATTGTTCAGGTATATATCTTAATTTTCAATTGGAATTTCTAAGGTGTGAAATGATAAACTAAAGAGGGTAGTTTGGTTTTAGAGATGATATAAACTAAAGGTGTTTTAGTTTTAGAAATGATAAACTAAAGGTGTGAAATTGTGAAACAGATATATATACAATATCTATAGAATACTTATTCTACTAAGTTTTTATTAAACATAGGAATTTATTAAATAATTTTATTTCAAATAATTTTTAAAAAACTTGCTAACTAAATATATCCTCTCAGTCAACGTGAATTTTATTAAAAATAGGAATTTATCTCCATAAAATTGCTAAATCAATTCAATTCATTCACAAAATCATGGCAAAAAGAAAACAGACGTTCCACCGGATTAACCAATAACATTTAGTCAGTATTACTCTTACGGGATGTATGTCTGTGAGCTCATCTGGCCTTTTTTATATATGGCAGGTCTACTTTCCCTTGGGTAAAATTGCCTTCACCATCATCGGATTGTTGATGTCAATATTATTTTGTGGATTCGTTGTTTATGGAGCAGATTTCCTAATATTTTATGACGATGATTGGTCATGTCTTGAATTTGAATCTAGTCTGTATGAGGGGTTAATACTTATGATACTTGGTGGAATCGCCTGGTGCTGTGCGATAGCAAGCGACTAAGACAGGAGGGATGGGAAGCTACTGTACGGCAAATCTTTAAATATTATGAAGTCTTCATTCTAAATCGACATTGAGATGGAATAGTTTTTCTCGAATTCAATTAATCGTACATAGATATTTAATTATTTCTTGAATTCACCGATTTAATGATGATTTTGGGTTTTATTGAATATATGCATATATTTAATAATCTTGAAATAATCTACTGTTAATTAAAATGATGAATCCTTAATTGTTTGTTGGTTTTAACAAATGGCAATCGACATAATTTTATTTCATCATTAAGAAGTTTAACATATGTCGTGGAGTTAATTGATCTTATTGTGAAAAACCATCCGTTGAGCTTATTATTAGAATTGGATCTTTCTAAATTTTAAGGTTATCAAAACGCTAAACCCTACAGGCTACCTCTGAGGTTATCTTTCAATTAGGGAATAATTACTCGATCTGTTCGTGATTACCATATAACGTAATGAAAGATTGGTTATTATAGATCTATTCTTAATAACTAGAACCAATTTATTCACAAATGTATTAAATTGTTTTTGCATCAATGATCCATTGCATGAATCAAGGTGGAAATAAATTTCGGAACTAGAAGTTTGTTTTATTGAATTTCAAATCAATTCATTTTTATTATTTTTAATACTGAGTTTTAATATAATTTCCAAACCTCCCTTTTTGTTACTTAACTGTTTAAAAGAGATAAATCATTATTCTTTGAAGTGATGACCTTATTCCATTATGCTACGTTAATATTTTAAGTAGATTAATTATTTTTGATTAATTTGACACTCACCATAATCTCTTATATAATAATTATTAGTAAATATTAATGCTACGTTTACTCTATTTTATTAATAATAAATAATTAAAGAAGTAAGCATTTATAAATATTATGTTATAATAGTATTTATTTATTAATATAAAATATAAATTTTGAAATTGACGTTATTATTTAGAATTAAACATTTAATATTTTGATAATATTTATTTGCAAAAAAAATTTTAAATTTTTGTTTAACAAATAAACAAGTAGGTATATAACCTGATTATGCACGGAAAAAGTACATTAATGTTGCTAACATTACTCTCATAAAAAGATTTAGAATTAAATTATTTTATATTTTGATAATACTTATTTCAAAATAAAATTTTTAAATTTTTACTTCATAAATATGATTATGTATGGAAGAAGCTCTTTAAAAAAAATAGTTTGCATAAATTAAAACATTTGAAATCATATAGGTTTCAATAGTTTAATGAATATGGATCAATATGAACAAATATGCATTAGTTTCTTTTCTAGTTAAGAGGTATAGAGATGAAGTATTTTTTTGTGTAATATTAATGCATGTTGGTTATATTATATTGCGAAAGTCGTGACACTATATTAGGAAAGTCATACATTATAAGTTCAAGAATATATATATTCTTTTGTCAAAGATGATAAGCCTATTATTCTAACTTCAATACCAAAACATCTTTACGAAAACCGATTGAATTTAAAACAAGTTTATGAAAACCAATTGAATTTAAAGAGAGATAATGGAATGAGAGCTATGAGAAAGACAAGAGTCATACAAGAGAAAGAGTGAGATTAAAAGTTCCAAAGAAAAAGCGAGTGGGAAAGGAAAGAAATAGAGGCCAAGTGAGAATTTAAAACAAAAAGTGATAATAGTGACAAAAATAAAGAAATGGGAATAGGTGATCTATTCATATATAAGTAGATGCCTTTAATACTAAGTGGCATATGTGTAAGCATTTGGAATTGAGAGTATAATTTTATATTTTATTGTTAGAACGGGGTACAAGTAAAGCTTTCAGCTGTATATTTTAAGCCATAATCATTTGACACGAGCTTTTGTTGAACAATTTTGTCATTCCTCTTAATATTGGATAACTATTAATTTTGCTTTTAAGTTTTTCAATAACTTATCGGTTAAGTTACATAATTTGATCTATGTAAAGGTAACAAAGCAGCCTAATAAATGATCTAAATTAATAGGTTAAAGATTGGGAGAAAAATAGATCCCGATTAGTATGGACCGGACTCATATCAAGCTTGTGATGGGAAGTCTAATATGAAAGGTATATAAAAGTTAAGGTCTCCAGTAGTTGCTCAATTAATTCATAAGCATACGGATCCTATGACCCGTTAAGAGCTCTTACGTCTTGAGAAAACTATAGAAAGGAGTTAACCGTGTGTCTGTGAAAGTTTTCCGTGAAGGTCTCGGAAAATTAGAGCCCATTTTAGCGTCGAAAACTGCTTCAGAAGTTCAGATAGAACCGAAATTAGGTATTCTGCATTTCTTTCATTTTTAACCCTTTCACGAACGATCCGGGACATGTGACAAGGTCTATGCTACGTGTTACATGTGGTATTAGAGCTTTTATGTGATCGGATTACTAGAAACAAAGATTTTTCAGTTTTCATCCATTATGATTTCCATCAATTTTTTATTCGTTTTTCAATTTTTTGCATATATGATTACGTTAAAGTGGTAAACATAAGGCTAGCTATCAAAATAAGGCTTGAAAATAGGCCAAAAAGAGCAAAAAATGGGTTATGGGATCACCAAAAATCGCCCTCCCCATTGGAGGGATAGCATCGTCTGACGCGTACACCGCATACGCCCGACGGTGCTACAATAACTGCCTTTGGGCTTTAAGGTTGGCGCGTCCACCCAAGTGCATGTAACGTAAGCACGTCATATGGTCTATTTTCCCACGGGCGCGGGACAGATTGACACGTGCAGTGCACACCCATTTGTCCCTCCACGTGGATGGGCAGGATCAGGACACGTGTTGACATATGCAATTCATGCGGCACCCGTGCATGACGTATCTCGCATGTGTCGGCTTACGCACTAGCGCCCATTTCCATAAGCAGCGTGACTTCAACTGACATCATCACAGAAAAAAAAAAGTAAAATTTTCAGAATTCCCATAAAGTTGCCCTTGAATTTTTTGGGTTAGTTTCTAGGTCAGGGAAATTTTTTCAATTTTTTCTGGATTTATTACATTAGTAGTTGGATTCTGGAAAATATTTTAAAGCTTTTTTAAGCTAGTTTTGAGTGCATTTTCATGCTCCGAACTGTAAGGTTTCGTGTCTTGAGTGGTAGGTTCGATATTCAGGAAAGTATGATAGTCACTCTCATTGATAATTGTTTTTAAATAAAAATCTCAAATAAAATTTAAAGACAATGTTTTCAGTACTAATATGTAATTATTTGACCTACAATTGCTTTTTTGCATTTAAATCTAATTTCACATACTTTATTCCCATATAGAATGTGAGGATAATATAAAGATGTATCCCTTGTGTTTGTGATCTTTTTGGGTACTGATAAGATTGAATGCACCACAGTGGCTTTTCAAGTCAATATATGGATTGTACTGCTTACATGTTGGGGGGTGTCTCTAGTCTCATGTTTAGTTATTATGCCCACAAGTGTTGACCTTATAAGAGATTTGAGACATATATAAAAGCATTGGATAGAAGAAAGCTATTGCTCGAATTATCTACTCACCTATAATTGGTAGTATCATAAGAGTTGATGGTTTGTACTATTATTACTTTTATGTGGGGGTCTAATTGCATATATTATGTATTTAGCCCACAGATGTTTCATAATATGTGTGATTGGATTTTTAGTTTAGATACTATTTTTATCTATTAAGTATCGATGTTATCCTACATTTAAACTAATTTACATTATCTTTTCTATCTTGTAGTCACCTTTTTTGTAAACAACAATGTTGTCACAACTGAGACCTTAAATGGTTTCAATTTCAAGAAGTGGAAGAAGGATGTGGAGTTTTCCCCAGAGATGGTTGACGTTAGTTTGGCAATGCACATCGAAAGACCTTCTAGACTTACTAATATCAGCTTAGAAGTTGATAAAGCAGCTATGGCGATCTGGGAGCGGTCAAATAGCATGTGCTATTTGACTATCAAGAGGTCAATCCTAGATCATTTGCTGAGTGGATTACCAGATACGATCAGAGCAAAGGAGTTTATGGATGGCATTTTTAAGAGATACAAGGTTTCTTCTCATGCGGAGCAAATCACTTTGATTAAGGAGCTATTCTCCATGAGGTATACAAAAGAAGGAGGCATTCGAGAGTACATTATCAGGATGATTCACTTTTAGAGTAAGCTGAAGGCACTTGATGTACCAATTCTTGACAACCTCGTAGCGCATCAAGCACTAAATACTCTCCCATGAGAGTTTGAGATGTTGGCTACCTCCTACATCTCTCAAGATGAGGCCTGTGACATCAATGCCTTGATTTCCTGATGTTCTACAGTGGAAGAGAAGATTAAGAGTGCTCCTCATATTTGCAGCTGTCAAAGGTAAAGGGAAGGCTAAGCCCAAATAGCCTAAAGGTAAGGGTAAGAAACTCAAACCCTCTCTGAAGATTCAAAATGGACAGTCCAATGTTGCTAAGGGCTCGCATGACTTAAAGGGTATGAAGGGGCATAAGAAGTCTGATTATGAGAAGTACAAGCTGTGGAAGGTTAAGTAAGAATTATCGGGTAACTCCTCGACCTATATAATTTATGAATCAAATGTGGTTATCAAGTTCTTGGTGGTTCGATAATGAAGCTTCTAACCATATTGCTTCTATAATGCAAAGGTTCAAATCTAGGAGAAGGCCGACTAAAGGAGAGGAGAAGCTAATGATCAGCAACAATTAAGATATCAGCCAAGGTCTTGTGTACGCATGAATCCCAGGGCACTAGCTAATACAGTAATTGTCGACAGAGAAATGTTCTTTTAGAAGTAGCACCTAGATTTGGCCTGACTTACCCGTTGCCCAGAAGCGGCGCAGAACGTATCGAGGGTTTCTAGAATGATGGTCACTTGGTCAAGGGAAGCCATAGAGAAGAGCATAAGATCATCGGCGAAGCACAGGTGAGAAAGTGGTGGCCATTATGGCTTAACTTGATAGGGTGCCAGCGACCTTGATCCACGGCGTGGGAGATGGATTGACCAAGTTTTTCCATACAGAGGACGAACAGGTAAGGCGATAGGGGGTCTCCTTGATGAATTCCACACGAAGGAAGAAAGGCCTCACTAAACTCCCCTTGCCACCGAATTTGCAGGGACACCGAAGTCATGCATTTCATAATGAGGCTAATAAAAGAGGTAGGTAACCCAACATCAAGTAAGGTGTCTTGGATGAAGTCCCAGGATAAGCGGTCATAAGCTTTCTTGAGGTCGACCTTCAAAGCCATTATGCCCTTCTACCCGGATTTCCTTTTCATGGAGTGAATAACTTCCTGGACAATGATAATATTGTCGGTAATCAGACGCCCAGGAATGAAACTACATTAAGTGGGTGCAACAAGCTTATCCAGGTAGGGTTTAAGCCTATTGACAATGATCTTGGTAAGGGCTTTGTAAACCACGATGTAAAGGGCAATGGGCCAAAATTGAGTGATTGCAGTAGGAGACAGGATGTTCAGAATGAGGACCATGATGGTGCGGTTTAAGGCTGAATCCTAAGCGTCATGGCGAAAGATGCGTTGAAAGAACAGAGTCAGGGAAGGGCCCACAATGTCCCATTGGAATTGATAAAATAAGGTGGGTAGGCCATCAAATCCTGGGGCCTTATTAGGGGCCATGTCAAAGAATGCCGATTTGAGTTCATCTGCGTGGAGAGGCCTGACAAGATCCTCGTGAGCGTAAGGAGGAAGGGGAATAATGACCACGAAGGAAACGGATACCAAGGTGCACCGGATCAGTCAAATAAAGGGCCGCGAGGAAGTTCTGAGCAAGCCTACAAATGTTCCGAGACCCAGAGGAAAGATTCCCATGTTCATCTTGCACGGACGTGATCTGCACGAGTTTACGTTTAGCCATGGCGATGGTATGATAGTATTTCGTATTACGGTCACTCTGACTGATTCATTGACTCTGGAATTGCTGGTGCCAGTATAACTCTTCTTAGAATAGGACCTCTTCTAATTCCATCCGATGATACTCTTGTAGTAGTTCTAGTTAGATGGATCGAAATTGGACAGAACTATCTTACGTGGCAATAGTTCTGCAACCTTTTCACAGAGAATAATTAATCCATTTGAAAGTAGCAGTGCATTTGTCTAGACTAAGCAACTTCCTGAGACTAAATAATTTAAAATATATAAATTTTTCCTTACAGCATATTCCAAAATTAACTTGGATGAATTTTGTGCGAAATTTTCAATTTTGATTGCCTAAACTTTTTTTGAAGAAGCCTCTCTTACCTCTACCCTTCAACCATTTAACCTCCTTCACTAGTCCTTCCACCGTGCGCTTAACTTAAGCTCGTCGATTTCCTTGTTTCTTTAATCCACATCGCAGTTTTGGTCCTCAGTAAAGGAACTGCTACGTTTAACGAGACTTTGCCATTAAAATGTTGCTTGGTTTAAGTTATACCCTATAGATTATAAAGGAAAGTCAAAGAAGTTAAGAGAATATTATATATGAATAAGATCTTAATGAATATTATATATGAATAAGATCTTAATAGATTTAAATTTACTGTTACGACAAAATTTGTTTTGTTTCATTGGATTCATTTAGCCGATAATCAAAAAGATTTCTTACACTAATCCCAAAATATAATTTAAGTTTGTCATTTAAGGTGAAATAGTTCCTATCGCATACTCTTTAAAATTAGTGAAAAATAATTGAAAATTGTATTATGATCAAAATTAAGTATATAATTTTATCTTTTTAAGAGAGGATGAAATATAGTATATAGTAAAAATTACTTTAAAATTTTAAATTAAATTATAAAATTTGCTGAAATTAAACTATCAAATTTAAAGTTGAGTTCAATTGAATTTATAATAAAAAAATTTAAAATTTATCAAAATTTAAATTTTTTAAAATTCTCTTTTAATTTTTTAATCTTTTTAATTTAAATTAAATTTGAATCTGATCAAAATTGAATTAAGCCTAAATGTCAATCTCTAATCAATAATAAGGAAATCAACTCCATCTCTAGGGTCTTATCATATGCCTCTACATAATGTCTTTTCCTGTGCTTGGTTTTCTCAACTATAGCTCTTATTTCTACTTGCTTTGTACTAATTTCAGTTTACTTTCTCCCGTAAAAAGGTAATATAATTGCCTAAGAACAAAATTTTCTGTGCCCATAACCCTATGTCAACTTTGTTCTAGACGATCTCATCCACACAAATATATAGGACCTAGAGAAATGTGTGGATGGAATCATCTGGAACAGGGTTGACAGATGATTATGAGCACAAAGAATTTGATCCCCATTGCCTGATGTCAATTTTCACCCAATTTATTCAGTTCAGTCTAATTTTAGCCCGAGTTAATCAAGTCACGAGTTAAAAATGGTTACCTTGACCTAGCAACTAGTTGGTTCTATCCGACCCGTGACTCAACATTTATTTTAAAATAAAAACGACATCGTTTTTGACATTTTTAAAAAAATATAAGATAGGCCAGGTTGATCCGACCTGCCAGTGGCATGTCGGCCCGTGACCCGGTTTGGCTCGTTGACATTCCTAACTTGAACAAGTTCAATTTCAAAGTCAAAAGCTATTCACTGTACATATGAAACTAAAAATTCTAAGAAACAATTAAAAATCAGTCAATAAATAAAAGAAATGCTTTCCATATGATGATAAAAAATCCAACTTCAACAAGGAAAAGGCTAAAAATCTTCTTTTACCCAACATAAGAGTCATGTTTGGTTTTAATACAATCTCAATCATTTTAATGAATTATGATTACATAAAAAAATTATTTAACACCTCCTTTATACCTTTCCTGCCAAGTTGTAATTTACAAACAAGAGTTTCTGCCGGAAAACATGTACAGGAAATGGAAAGATAGATCAAACCAGCCTGAAATAAGATGAAAGAGTTGTTGCAAGCATTAATATATGTCAAAAATGGGCCAAATGTGTAAGACATTTGCAATAACATGATTGGTACACGATCTACATACATCAAAGATATTAGGCTTGACCCTAAGTTAATTGCTTTATCCTTATCAAGTTCAGCATAGCATCAACATCTTAATGAAGATAACAAGTCGTTTAAAAAAATTTAGTCAACTATGTAAAGTACTCAAGAAAATTACTTGACTCGGATTCTTTAAGCACTGAATATGAAAACGAGTCTAACTATGAAACTTGGTTTGGGTCGGCCTGCATCATTGAGGTTTTGTCCCCTTTGGTTCTCAATGGTCCGCACTATTGAGGTTTTGTTCCCTTTGGTTCGTCAGGTCCTTTAGTGAATCCTATCCCCTCTTGGGGGCTTGTGGGAGTCGAACATGTGACCTCAGGGTTTTGTTAGGTGCATGACCCATGCCTCACACCATTGGGCTACGTAGCTCAGTGGTGTGATTTTATCGAAGGAGTAACTTAAAACATATTTTGGGCAAGGATCGAATGAGTAATTATTGGGTTATAAAATAAAAAGTTTAAAGTTTAAAAATTTAATTGGTACGAGATCTTCATAAAGTTGGTGTACATTAAATACTGAATAAAATAAATCATTTTAAAATAAGATTGAACAAGAAAGTTATCTTTACTTTTTAAAGAAGTTGAAGTTTAATTGAAAAAGAATATTTTTAAATAAAGATTAACCGGTTTATTATAGTTTAAATTTTGATTAATTTATAAAAATTATTCGGTTAATTAATAAATTGGTTAATTTTTAATAATAAAAATTATTAAAAAAATCAAACCGAAAAATTATAATGTTATTTTTACGATTGAATTGATTTAGTTTTCTAATAATTAAAAAATAAAAAATGATTTAGTAAAACAAAAGTGTCAACCTATAATTAATTTAAAAGATAAGTTGTCTATGATATTTCACCCAAGTTTGAATTTAAATGCTTTTAACTTATTGTGCCAGTTTAATCTAAAAAGAAATCATAAAATTATAGTATATTTTCGTTTATAATGTGTGAAAGGGCATATTTAATAGTCGTCTTTTAGTTGATAAACAGTCTGGTTACAAAATAATGCCATAGTGCTGTACGGGTTTGGTTGTAGTATTCTTTGTCTCTGTTCTTGTGTTGATCCGGTCTTAATCCCATGTTTGGTTCCTGTCTCTTTTATTGGAGACAGAAGATGAGACATATAAATCTTATCTCCGTGTGACGTTTAGTTGTTATCTCGAATTTCTGTCCACCATCATCAGATAACAAAGACAAGATTTTTTGTTCTTCTCAAAAAGGGAGGACAGATATGCGTTATCCTTATCTCCACAGAGACACATTATACATTTTGAACTTTTTTATAATTGTTATTCATTTTGTTGTTATTATTATTAGTATTAGTATTATAATAATTGGTATTTATTATTATTATTATTATTATTATTATTATTATTATTATTATAAATGTTGGTATTTATTATTATTATTATTATTATTATTATTGTTATCATACAATTTGTTTTGTTTTATTATTATTATAAATTTATTATTATTATTATTATTAGTAGTAGTAGGTGTATTGTAATAGAGCCCACAGTGAAGCCCTTTTCATAGTCTAGAATATTCTTTGCAATCTAAACCAGCTGTATAGATTTGTCTTTGTAATCTAAACCAGTTGTATAATAATGTAACGGTATATACTACTTTAGTCTAGGCACTTACATAGGCTCTTAATTAGCTAAATCTTCTATTACAATTCTGTATAAATTCAAGCTCACAATACAATAAAAACACTTCAATTTCATAAATCTTTTATGGTATCAGAGCCATAGACATACGTCAAACATATTTTTTTTCCTCTTCTTTCTTCATCATGTCTAGCTCATCTGCCTCTACCCCCAACATGTCTGCCAATCTCATTACCATCAATGTTGTAGCCCCAAGCTCCACTAAAACTTACTTCCACCAATTACTTCTCCTGGAGGCTGCAGTTTCACAGTCTCTTCATTGGATATGATCTCATGGGATATATTGATGGCACTAAAGCATGTCCACCACCACTCATCACCATTGCAGATGTACCTACACCCAATCCAGAATATTAGTTTTGGATTCGAAAAGATCAGCTTATTTTAAATGCAATCATTGGAGCCCTCTCCCCACCAATTATTCCATTCATAGCAACTGCTACCACTTCTAAAGAGGCTTGGGACTCTCTCGCTAAGACCTATGCACAAGCA
>JANITW010141776.1:0-12347 GCA_027564335.1 Erythroxylum williamsii | reverse complement strand
ACACAGAAGCTACAAATGCAATACTGGTTCGTTTTGTAGTGACCTTAAGCACCAAAATTTGACCAAATTGAATGTAACAGATAAAGAAGACGTATTACAGCTCCAAAGGTTGGGTGATTTGTAGTCATTTGACATTATCTACCTGCCTTAGATACACGTTCTTGTGATTTGGATCGGTCGGGCTGCGACTTAATTAATTGACACATCTTGAAGAGGCCAAACTTGTTCAGGTGAATCACAGCTAGCACAAAGTCTCAAAGTCTAGAAAGTCTACCTTACCCTTTGCCCAAGATGTTCGTTTTACACATTTATTTTCCTTTGACTGTTGAGAAGGAGGGACATTGTCAATCCGGGCAGTACCAATTACTTCATTTGAAGTAAAATCATGAAGAAATACTTGGGATTGGCAGCAGAGATCATTCATTTGGAAACAAGCTATTGAAGTAATTGGAAAGGAAAAAACAAGAAGAGAAGCCATTGATTGCCCGCCAACTGTGTGCGACCCACCCCATTTAAAATTGCTTCAACTTAAACGCGTAGGAGCCATAATCAACTGACCTCAGCCAGCTTTCAAAATATATAATAATATATGTTAGTATTTTATATGTTGATTTTTCTTATTTAGCCACTTAATCATTATGAATTCTCTACTAAATTATCTATTACTCTGCCCTCCTAGTCATGATATTTATTATTACTTTGATTATATTTTAAATCCAAAATTTAACCTAATTTTTTATGTTCGTCAAAACTAGTAAAAAATTGATTAAATGTATAAAATTTATTTCAAATATAATTTAAGAGTTAATATATATTATCAACTATAATCGTCAATATGTCACGAGCTTAATAAGTGAACTTAGACTTGATGCTTGATATTATTAATTTCAGTTGAAAATATTAAAAATTATTTTCTTTTCCTTACCGTTAACGAAGGTTCTAATGCTTCTGCTTCATTATTAAATATTTTATCTTGCACAGTATTATCTAAGACGTCTTAGCTTTCTTTATTAGGTTATTGGTATACTATTCAGATTCTTAAGAAGGTAACTAGTAGGTCTAGGTCACTGTAAAGTAGGGGTAACAATGAAAAGAAAGTTTTGTTTACTTTAGAATTATACTTTCACAGAAGATCTTCAAGGTTCAATCTTTTTATTTTCTCTTTCTACTTCTCCTTTTTTTTAGTTTTGTGTGCTTGATTTCACTTTATCTAACTTGAATTGTTTTTTATTGTTCATATTCCATATCTATTGTTATTTTCTCATTTGAGTGTTTCGCTTTTTCTTGTGTTATATGTTGTTTTCTTTTCTTATAACTATTTTGATGTTTCTTGTTTATAAGTATTTTCCAATTCAAATATTTCATATCAATCTTTCTGTTCTTTCCCTCTCAGTTTTGGAGAAAAATTATGTGTTAATTAACGACATTCTTAAAAGTAGTAGTTCAAAAGTTTTTTTTAAAAATTAAAGAAAGAATATATTTCCAAAAGTGGAAGTAGATTTTTACAAGTTCTAAATACATATGTAGGCCACGTTGACAACTTATATACTATTAAAGAAAACTACTTCTAAAAATTAATTGATAAGTCACTACACCTATACCGGTAGGAGCTGATGAATGTAAGTGAAGGGAAACACTAAAATTTGGAAGCTTCCATAGTACCTTTAGTATATGTTAAGGAAATGAAGTCCAATGGTTCACAAGTTGACTCAGTCCAAGCGGTTAGCCTGGATTTTGTAACTATCTTGATCCTTTCGTATATGCTATATTGTAATTTTATCCATTAGTTTATTGTATCTAGGATAAGCTATATCACTTTGTTGTAACAACTCCTAGAATATATGATATACTCAATGTGATGATGATTATAAATAATGGAAATCCACACAAGATAGATTATTGAGCCTTACAAACTCTTTTGACTTTTTTATGATATCAGCGCTACGCTAAAAATCCTTTATGTTATCATTTAAAATCCCACAACTATGTCAAATTCACAAAATGCTCAAAACACAATCTCTGAAATCTCAATTAAAATTTCAAAAGAGAACTATGATACATGGGTACTTATTGCAAAACAAACACTCACGACCTATGATTTGGGAATGGTCATCGACAAAGATGCAATAGCTTTTCCCAAATATCTACCTATTGAGACTACACAAACTTAAGGGTTCAGTAGTAGAAAGACTGTTAATCCTGCCTATACTGTTTGGATAAAAAAGAACAGTTTGGCATGTGTTTGGTTGAAGGGAACTATAACAGAATCTGTACTCCCTTTGGTGGCAAGGACGGAGACCTCTTGTCAAGTGTGGGTTAAGCTTGAAACCACTTTTCAATCTTAGAATCGAGCAAGAGAAATGCGAATTTGCAAAACTCTCACTACCATGCCCTAAGGAAAATTGAACGTGATGGACTATTTTCATAAGAAAATAGCCTGTGCAGATGGTCTAGCAGCAATTGTTACCTTGGTCTCGAAGTTGGAGTTAGTTTAAAACATTATGGATGGACTCAAAAAAAGTTACAAGACCTTTAAATTAACCTTTAATATTCACACTGTGGATGAACCAATCTCAGTGGACTCGTTGTTGGGTTTGCTTCTTGAGGAGGAATGTGTATGCTGCTAATCTCTAACGTAGTCGAAGCTACAACCATAAGTTTTTTTCTCCTAACTATGATAATTCTAATCAAAATTCTAGATATAATAACAATCAAAGGCAGTGAAAGAATTACCAATATGGCTATAATAAGTCTGGAGGCAATGGAAATAAGACTAATAGCAATTATCTGAATAAAGGCAAAGTCTTGGAATAATGTCAGGTCTGCAATAAGAAAAGGCACATTGCTAATGAGCGCTACCACATGTTTGATCACTCTTTTTCAATTGAGAATCTCTAAAGGGTTGCTATCATGATAACAACTCCCACAAATGCTCCTTCCGAACCAAATTGGTTCGTTGACTCTGGTGCATTCGCTCGCCTTATAGTTGATCTTAATAATATGAGCATTCACTCCAAGTATTAGGGTATGATCAAGTCCAAATAGGCAATGGTAATTTACTTACAATTAATTATATCAACACTAGTTCCATTTCCACTCCTCACCATAAATTTGTCCTCCATAATGTTCTCCATGTTCCTTCTATAACCAAGAATCTTTTAAGTGTATCTTAGTTCGTTTGTGACAATAATGTCTCTATGGAATTCTTTCCTGACATTTGTCTTGTTAAGGATATGCAGGGAAAAACAATTTTGCGGTGGAACCTTGATCGTGGACTCTATATGCTACTAGTCACCTTTAGATCATCACCACAGGCTATCCATCGTTCCACTACATTTCCTTTTGCTTTTGTTGGTGAATGTACCACTATTTCTGACTTGCGTAATCGCCTAGGACATCCTAACGACAAGATTGTTAGGAAAAACAATTTCCAATTTCAGTTGCCTAGTGTTTGGAATAAAAGAACTCCATGTGTGGCCCTTGTCAAATAGGTAAAGTTCATATATTGCACTTGTCTTTTACTCATATTCCTTTTGAAACTCCTTTCAAATTAGTTTACAGTGATGCTTGGGCGCTAACAGTGATGCTTGGGCGCTAACTCTTATCACTTCTATCAATGGATATCGTTATTTTGTTCAATTTTTAGATGATTGCACCAAATTTGTTTGGATATTTCTTATGCGAGAATGTAGTGAAGTTTATGATATTTTCAAGCATTTTCTTACAATGGTGCAAACATAGTTTGGCTACCAAATTAAAATCTTACAAATTGACTGGGAGGTGGGAGGGGGTTGAGTATTGAACGTTATCAACTTTCCTCTCTAGGTTTGGTGTTCATCATCAAAAATCTTATCCACATACTCAAGAAAAGAATGGAGCTCTTGAGCATAGATATAGAGATATTGTGGCAAAGGGTTTAACCATTCTCTCCCATGCTTCTCTTCTAACTGAATATTAGGAATATGCCTTTCCCACAATTGTTTATCTTATTAACCAAACAATTACACCAATTTAGCATATAAGTCAACTTATGAATGTCTCTATCATCATAGTCTTGAGTACATACTTCTTAAGACTTTTGATTGTTTGTGTTATCCTTTCCTTCGACCATGTAATAAGCAAAAATTGGAATATCGTTCCAAATTGTATGTTTTTCGGGGATATAGTTCCAAATACAAAGATTCCATATGTCTTAATGTTGAGACAAATAGGCTATACATAGCTTGTTATGTAGTCTTTGATGAGACAAAGTTTCCTTATCCCTCTCTTGCTTGTCCATCTACCACTTCTACTATTGAATCTCCATCTGCAAAAATCACCCTTCAGCTATTACATGATGCAACTTCAGTATCTTTTGCACTATCAACTCCTTCTCTTGAGATTTCATAGCCCCTTGTGGTACCTAACTCAAGTGACTTAGTAGCACCTACAGTCTCATCTTCACCATGCTCCCGCTCCACCACAACCATCAGTTTTGACTCATTTACGACCCACTGCTACATCCACTCATTCTATAGTGACAAGATCCCTTGTTAATAACTCAAACCTAAGGCCTTCACAACCATCAAACATCCTCTCCCAATTTCTAGCTTTGCATTCTTTGAGCCCACCACCTACAAACTAGCAGCTCACTATCTTGAATGGCGAGAGGCTATGGACAAAGAATATCAAGCTCTTATCTCCAATGGAACCTAAAACCTTGTGCCTCCTCCCTCTAGTGTTTTGCAGGGTTAAGCGACGTGCAGATGGCACTATAGAAACCTGGTGTTGTCTTCTTTGATACTTTCAGTCCAATGGTTAAGTCAACTACGATACGCTTAGTTTTGGCTCTTACTATTTTAAATGGTTAATCTATTTGACAACTTGACATAAATACTTTATAGGCTTAAACAGGCTTCACGTGCATGGTTCAATAAGATTAAGTCTTTTTTACTTGACTATGTCTTTATAGTATGTTATTCAGATTATTCTTTATATCATAATAACTCTGTCACATATTTGTTAGTTTATGTTGATGATTTAGTTCTTATAGGAAATGATGGTTGTTTTATCCAAGCTTTTATGAAAGATCTTAATGTTACTTTTTTCTTGAAAGATTTGGGTGAGTTGAATTATTTTTTGGGTATTCAGATATATAGGGACAAAAATGGCATGCTCCTCCCTCAAGCCAAGTATATTGCTGACCTTTTGGAACATTTTCATATGGCTGGCGCTAAACCAGTTTCTACCCCTACAGAAGCATCCATGTGTTTGTCTTCTTCAAGCCAAGCATTTCATGATCTACATCTCTACAGAAGTGTCGTTGGTGCATTGCAGTATGCCACTATTACTCTACTAGAAATATCTTATTCTATTTCTAAGTTTGTTAGTATATGCCCTCACCCACTATTTTCCATTGGCAAGCAGTTAAAAGGATCCTGCAGTATTTAAAAGGAGCCATACATCGTGGACTATATTTTGGTAGCTTAGCTTCCTATTCTTTGATAGCTTATTTAGATGCTAATGGGGTGGGGCACTCATATAATTATCACTCTACACATAGTTATTATGTTTTCTTTGGAGGGAATCTCATTAGTTGGTCATCTAAAAATCAACATGTTGTTGTAAAGTCATCAATAGAAGTTGAATATCACGGGCTTGCAGCTGCTACTATAGAAATAATTTGGGTCCGAAAACTTCTCCGAGAACTCAGTGTTTCTTTATCTTAACCACCTCTGCTTTTGTGTGACAACTTGTCTGCCACTTATATGACTGATAATATTATTTTTCATAATCATTCTAAGCATATCAAAGTTGCATTTCATTTTGTTCAAGAAAAACTGAAATATGGAAATCTCACTGTTAAGTATGTCCCTATGGAGCACCAAGTCATTGATATACTAACCAAGGGTCTCTTGCCAAGCTGCATCTCTTGTCATCTGCTCAATCTCAATGTCCGGTCACTCCTGTTGAGCTTGCAAGGAGGTGTTAAGGAAATTCTTGACTGATTAGAGTTTCCTTAAGCATACAAGAGCCTTGTATACTCTAACATTTGTCTATAAGCCTTTACTTACGACCTTATTGAATCCTTTAAGCTTAGTAAGGAAATTATTGAATCTAAAAGGAGTTTTAACCTTTTTGCTAGTAGAGCCAATAACCACCTCTACAGCGGAATGGTCTAAACATACAAGGACATGAAAATGAGTTGAGCTACTAGGGTATTACATGAGCCATAGGTTATTTACTACTACTGTATACAATTTTTTTTCTTAGAAGCCAACTTCCTAATTGTTTATTGATTTATGAAAAGAAGCTACCATTAAACCTCATGTCATTTAGGGTTATATTTTCTAGGCATTTCTTAATGTCTTTAGTCACCTCTTTCTCACTTACTTTGTCTCCTTTAGCTTCCTAAGTAGCTATGTATAATCAAAATCCCCTAAGACAATATATGGATTATGAATTAAAGTATTCATTAATTCTATGTCTTTTTAGAGGTTACTTCTCTAAAAATCGTGATTGCAACATATATGAAGGCTATCTCCATCAAACTATTGATACCATTCATTCAAACCACAAGATGTATACTTTGATATGAAATAAAGGACTATTGAACCATCCCTTTATTTATGTTATAGACTACTATAATTTGACCATTATAATGAGCCTAATGGTTGGAGATAAAATTCGATCCATTTCCTAACATCCATAAACATTTGTTAACTTATTTTATTTAACTTTTGTCTCTAGGAGTTCTACCAAATAAGATCTCTTTGAGAGTATTTAGTTATGCAACACATGTTGTTTTTAGGACAGTTCATACCCTTGATGTTAAGGAATTTTTATAATGAAGAAGTTTGGACTATAGGCCTATTCCTTTTTGGTTTCCTCCTTAGTTTCTTCCTAAAATCTATTTCCATAAAATATTTTTTTTATCCTTATTAGATCTCTGCTTAACTACAACAGAAGGACTATATATTGTTAGATTACAACTTACTTCCTCTTCTTCTGTAATGATAACTTCACTTTCTAAGTTAGATTTAGATATGTTAGCATTTGAGGGACTGAGACAACCTTTTATGGGAATTGAATTTCCTGAGAGCTTTTGGTTAGTATCACTAGAGAGGTCTGAATAGCTTCTCATGACTTTTGCCTAGTTTCTATTGCTCCAGGTACTTCCTCTCTCTCTATGTAGTTAATGGTATAGGCTAGTCTAGTTGCTTCTTAACCAAAGTCTTTCATATATGTTTTTACTTATCCTTTCATGTCTCCTTAGAGCTAGACCTTCACTGATAAGAGAGTGTTACCTAAAGTCTATCAATTTCCTATCCTTTGAAAGTTTCTTAATCTTAATAATGGAATTTAAAATTAGTTTCTCTATTTCAAACTCTAGACAGACTCTAGCATAGACTATTCTATTTAACCCAATTGTGTTTTCATTTAAAGAAAATAGGCTTCTATAAAGAGCTAGCCAAGTAGCCTAAACTGGTAATGGACTAGTACTAAAGGGATATGTTATGAAATTTATTCACAAGGCGATGCTCTTTCTTTCCTCTTTATTTAAGGGCATTTATGGTTTCCATTTCTAGAGTAAAAAGGGGCTTACCTTGAACATACCAAGGCCCCATTTCTAGAACTTTATTTATATTGCTTTCATTAAAGATTATAAAAAGGAAAACTTCATCCTTATTTATTAAAGTTGTTTATGAGCTTAGCTTATGTCAAGAGTCATCTGCCCACTTCCTAACGACTAGGAGTGGAAGTCTTTTTTTCCATAAAGAAATCAACCAAATGTTTTTCCATCTACGATTCCAACTAAGATCTCTAATGAGGGAGTCACCACTGAGTTAACATTGAGTCATCTCTTACAACTTGTTTCCAAATTCTAAGTTTCTTATCTGGTGTAGAAGAACATGAGTTATTTTAGCCATTGTTTCTCTCCACCCATATATGTGTATAGGGTTGTAGCTTGACTTACAAGTTAAGTAGCTTCATCCTAAAGACTAACCATAAGGCTTTTATTTCCATCTATTCCCTAGGAAGGTTACAAAGGTTACGACTCTCCTATCCCCTCCCTTTCCTAACCCTAACAATCTCAAGATGTTTTTAGTTCTACTGATTTTGATTAATAAGCTTCTCCCTTAACCTCTTCTTTTACATCAACAATCTCAAGATCTCTCTCTCTATTCTTGCTACCTAAAATCAACTTGCACTCCTCAATTTCCAAATATAAAATTTCAACCTCCTTACCCAAAGTCAAAGCAAGCTCAAGTTTGCCATCACTACTTTCCTGCAAGAAAACATATCTAACAACAAGATCAATATAATCAATAAAAGAGCAATTTTCATACATGACAATAGTAAAAATAGGGGAAGTATTAAAAATTTAAAACTCCACAGTTTTCTTAAAACAATCATGGTTAATTTTCCATTTTTAACATATATCAAAGTGTTAGTGGTGGCTATGAAAGGTCTTCCTAAAAAAATAGTATGCTTAGCATCCTTAGGAATTTCTTCCCCCATATCAAGGACTATAAAGTCCACAAGAACTATTAATCCCTCAACCTATACTAGCACGTCTTTTATTGTCCCCTTAGTGAATCGAAGAGTTTGATATGCTAATTACACAACCATCTTAGTGGTTGAAGTTCCTAAAGCTCTAACCACAAATAAATAGAATAGGGCATCAAATTAACACTAGCCCCCAAATCACACATGCGAGTTGTTTCCCTCCCATTCCCCATAGAGATGTTAATTACAAAACTCCTAGGATCCTTTATTTTGGGAGGTAAGTTATGTTGCAAAACAACACTTGCCACCTTCGAAACCATCACCTTCTTATTTGGGTCATGCCTTTCCTTTTTAGTGTTCAACTATTTGAAAAACTTGCCATAAGTCAGTATGTTTTTAATCACCTTAAGTATGAGAAGATTTGTACTTACCTTGGAGAGCGTGTTGTAGATTTCAAAAAATTGCTTGTCATGTTTCTCACCTTTCAATCTGCTCGAGGAAGGAATTGGTGGCTTGTATGGGTTAGAGGACTTGTGCAACTTTGGTGAAGTTGAAGTTTCCAGATTCTCCTCCTCCAGTGGTGTTGTGATAGTTTGTTCCTTCTCCCATCCTTTTCTTGCTCTATATCTGTTTTCACAATGTTATCAACCTTGTTATCTATTACCTTACCACTTTGCAAGACCATCCTTACTTTAGCTTGCACTAGCTAGCTTGGAAACTTTCCCTTTTGGTTGGCTTGAAGTTGATTGGCCAATTGCCCCATTTGGGTTTCCAAATGCTTTAATGATGCCTCTAATGAATCATTCCTCTTGTTTTTTTAGTGCTAATTTGAACACTAAAGGAATTCAAATTATCCTTCAATGATGACTTTGTTTGGTGTTCTTAGTTAGAAAATTAACCTTGAAATTGAGGGCCCATTTGGTAAGGTTAAAATGTTTGTTAAGGGTGATTATGTTGTTGATTCCTCCACAAGGAGTTCGGATGATTCCTCCAATCAGGGTTGTAAGTTGGACAAAGGATCATTCCTTACCCTTTGTTGAAAGTCACCAAGGGCATTCTTTTGCTCTTGCCCTTTTTGGTATAGATCAAAGTTCGATGGGCACATATTGGCACCATACCCCATCATGCCATATACAACACACAAATCTTGGTTTGGCATAGGTGTGTTCGGTTTAGTGTTCACCATATTAACCTGCTTGGTTAGCTCAGCTATTTACATAGCCATCTCAAAATTGGATTTTAACTCATTAACTCCTTGGCAACTTCCCCTGACACTCTTTTGTTGGGAGTTTGAACCCAACATCTCAAATAATTGATAGGTTCCTCATCTATATTTTCTCCCATAGCTCCTCCAACTACATTATCCATTGTAGTCTAGCTCTACTGTGTGAACCCTTTATAAAAGAATTGATTAAGAAGCTATTGCAGATAATGATGGTGAGTGCATAGGAATAACAGGGATTTGAAGCAATCCTATGCCTCATGGAGTGGTTCACTATCCATTTGAATAAATGATGCAATGTTTCCCCAGAGCTCCTTAGTTTTCTTGTGTGAGTAGAACTTGCTTATAAACTTATTATAGACTTCTGTCCATGTTGTCAAAGAATTCTCCAGTAGGGCCATCAACCATCCTTTGGCCTTGTCCTTTAAGGTGTAAGGAAAGCACCTCATCTTCAGCTCATCTTCTGACAACCTTTGTAACGGAAATGTGTGGAGCATGGAGTAGAAATCACGAAAGAACTTAGAGGATCTTCATTTAGTACTCCATGAAAAGATGGCAGCATGTTGTAGTCAGCATTCTTCAGCTCCTAATTTCTCATTGCATTACTCAATTGTATGTAAGAAGTGGTTGTCCCAATGATCAGTCGACCATATTCCTCCATAGGTTGTGCTGCTTCATTAGCCATAGGTGCTCCTTCTATTTCTTTAAATTTCTTTTCTTCCAATTCTAAGTTCAGGTCCTCTTCCACTCCTTATCTATTTTTTTCCTCTACTCTTAGTAGTCTATGAATGTTATTAATGTAAGGAACAAGTTCGCTTCCTAGGGATCTATGTTGTTGCATAAAACACCCAAAAACAATTCAATGAGAAATAGGCAAACAAATTAAATAAAAAATCAAATTATTATTAGTAAAAGTCTTCCCAAGAATGACACCAAAAATTGGTTGTGCTCTACTTAACGCCACCTGAACATGTCACCTGTAATATACGAGGTTTCCGTAATATATGGAGGATGCCCCAAGGTCTTCTCACAAGGAAGTTATTAATTATAACATCTTAATTAAAAACAAGAAATTACATAATTGAATTCAAGAAGGTATAGAGGTTGTGAAATTTTGAAATTAAACTAAAATAATGAATTGCACAAAATTGATATAAACCTTTCAAGATAACCTAAGGTTTACACTTCGATCTAATTTCCAGCCTAAATTCTTAAACTTCCTATTAATATAATCTATAGCTTTATTCTCTCTTCAATCAAATTAGCAACTATCAATTTAATAGTTCTCATATTCATAAAATAATAAATACCAATCGTTCGAAGTTACAAACTAAGTAATCCATAGAACTTATATTTCTAATTCATTCTTAGGGTAATTGATTGTTTAGTTCCAATATCAAATTTTATCTTTTGATTCTTAATCTTAAGACTAATAGGCAGCCAATCTGTTAAACTAGCATTCAACACAACACAATCAATCCATGAAAGATATATATTAACGAAAATTATTGAATAAAAACATTCAATTAAATCTAGATGTAAACCCTAGGTAAGAATAATTTAGCCCATCATCAAAATAAAAAGAATACTTATATTAATTAAATTCAAATCAATAAATTCCATTGTATAAAAAAGAAATTGAAACAAAAAAATCTAAAATCAAATCGATAGAATAGAGAACAAAAGAACCCTTGAATGATTACTAGGAATCTCTCGTTCACTTTCTCCAACTCTCAATCAATGTTAATGACAAACTAAACTAATTCACCCTAAGTTGTTTACAATGTTCAATGTTTTAAATAAAAGGTAAATCATAAAGAATGAAAAAATCTCTCCTATCCTTTATGTCCCCACGTTTGCTCTCCTAAACTGCAGTTGGAACTCCCTTTTTGTTCTGATACTTGTAGGAAAATCTTGGGAGGAACATCACATGTTCCAGCAGCGGAAACAAAATTTTTTATTCCCGGGACCTTCCCGAAACCCAGGATCCCGGTGTCGGTATGAAAAACTCAAACCTGAATAGCCAATAGAGACTATCTCTAAAGGTATCCACGCAGAGATCAGAAAAACTAACCGGATCAAACACCTTTGACCCGGGAATAGCTAGAACAGAATAAAGCCTGCTAGAGCCTACCTCTGTCCTGGAGAGCTTGAGATTCACGTTGGTCTTTGTGCTTGGAGAAGAGAGAATCGATGGTTGCCTTGAGAAAAAGAAGAGATGAATTCCTAATTTCACCTAAAGCTTAACTCTTAAGCTTTCTCCTTTTGCTTTTTGGAAAACCTACGACAATCACCATCTTTTTGCCTTCTTATATGTATTTTTAACCTTTTAAAATTACTTCCATAAGAAGGTGCCAAGTGTATGGCTTTAAGGCCATTCATTCTTTAATGAATAAACTAATAAGTTGAAAAGTCAAATGGCTTTATCTCTTCTCCTCATTTCCAACGCACATGGCTTATATATATTTATATATTAATTAATTAATTACTTAATTAATTAATCAATATATAATTGCTAAGGTCCAGTCCAACTGGGGTCGGTCCTACCGGCCTACCGGGCCCCGGTACCGAAAAATCACCGGAAACCTTTCTTAGCAATATTGATGTCGCGATCTCATCGGGACATATCCCAATC
>JANITW010141744.1:0-12350 GCA_027564335.1 Erythroxylum williamsii | reverse complement strand
GGTGGGGGGGGGGGTGGAGGAGGAGCTTGAAGACGTGGTGGTGGTGGTGGCAGTAAGACAGGAGGTCGAGGCAACACTGGTGGTGGAGGTGGAGGTGGTGGTGGTGATGGGGATGCTGGAGGAGGTGGCGGTGGTGGAGATTGAGGCAAAGGTGGGGGAGGCGGAGGAGAATTGGGAGGCAATGGTGGAGAACCTTCAGGCAAAGGGGCCAACTCCATGGAATTGTTTAATGCAGGTTCAGTCAACCCATGCATAGACTGCTGTTGTGTTTCCATTTCAACAGAACCACTGCTGTGCGAGGAAGTATCATCTTTTTCATTTCCAGACACATCTTCCATTTCAAGCTCACCATCCACATCCTCAAGGATGCAGTGACGCCTGTCAATCCCAGCAATAGTACTAGTATCTGACTCCTGCATAGCAGAGATGGGTTCCACAACTGGTTGTGCATCAGCTTCTTCCTTGGACAAACTGCTAGGGAAATCATCTTCATCATCTTCCAATATACTACAAGATAGAAGGCCAGGCAACTGAAATGTAGCATTGCTGGTTCAGCAGACAAAAAAATTGCATCAGAAATAGAGTTCGGGCACAGTGAGAAATGAGAAAAGATATACACTACAACATACAACGAATTATACACTAAACAGTAAATATTTCACTACCAAACTTCCGCATGTGATGCGTTTACTCCTGATATGGTAGAAAGTCATCACACAAGACACAAAAACATAAAAAAACCATTACTTCCAGTATTATGAAAAAAGGGCTCCCACATGCTTCAGTTCCAATTCACTGATTTGATATCGTGACATTCAAGTGTCTACATATCACAAATTTCAATCATTCTATAGGAAATTGAAGAAATCCTATCAACATATACCGGATATGGCCCATGATCGACAATGAAAACCAAGGAAATTGCTGGGTCTGGACCTACAAGCTGCTGTCACCAAAGGCTTACATGTAGGGGCCAAACTAACATAGACAACATCTTTTCAGGATATATGCTTTCATTCCAGAATGAAGACATGGACTATAACATTTATTTAGTATTTTGGACGAGATCTGACATTGCTTGATGATGATGGTAGTGACTTTATGGTAAAAAAGAGCCATAACACCACAAGTGAGATTTTTTACTAAATATTCAAGAAAGAATTCCAAAGAAGTTAATGTACAGGACAAATGGAGTCTTACGGTTCCACATTACAGTGTTAACAACATGGCATGTGTGCACAGATCAATTGTACCAGTAACGGACAGTGGAATCTATCAGAGCTTCGCTTGTTCAAGCCCTCCAGCTTTTGGAGAAATTAAAATTAAGAATTGGACAGCTACACCACCCCTTTAGGCAGACATAAAGTAGAAGATGCGCACGACAACTTTCATGAGATATATCATTGATTATATTACTATGACCAAATTCCTCAGAGAACCCATGTTTTCAGTTACATGTGTCCCATATCAAGGACAAAAAATTGAGCTCTGTTAAATGCACTTTCATCCAAAAAATTAGCATATAATGGAATGCGCGTCCAGTACAGTCAATTTCATGAATGTGAAGAAAGAAACTGTCACCTAGTTGGAAATCAAACAAAAAGAAGAAAAAAGACAATATCAACAGACCTGCCATACTCATCCACAAGCATTCCTTCCATTTCTCTTATAGGATCATCAACAGCTCTCTCAGCTCGAGATGGACGTCTAAGGGACAATCCGACAGAGGTATCATCATTTGAAACTCCAAAATCATCTATATAGCGCCTCAGAGCAGATTCAGGTAGGACTTTTCTCTCCAGCCACAACCGTAGGACCTGGGAATCCGATTAGGTCAATGTCATCGTCATAACAAAATGTGCATTGTTAAATCCACATAACATCAAATTCACCTTAAGACACTGACGACGATTTTCACGAGCACTAGCTCCAGCTGGAGCAGCTGCACCAAGAAGGCGAGGCAAAGCTGCTTGAACTGTTGGAACATATGAGGCTCCAGCAATACCTAATGTACCATAAAGAAACATTCGTCATCGAAGGTCACAGCACAATCATCAACAGCATGAAGAGTTTCTGATTGTAATGAATAAGAGCTACACTTGGAGAAACTATTGCTGTGAAGGAAGAAACAACCTTTTTGATTGTGTGAGCACTGCGTAATTGAGTCCACAAGAAAGAAAAGGTCCACTTTGCGATGAAAACTTGGCTCAGTTTCCAGCTTTCGAATAAGAAGTTCAACAACCTGTACAATCATTTTTTTAAATATTTTAGAATCATTTGAATGACACAGTTCTCCAAATTCTCCTTCACAAGGTATCACAGACTAGAATACAAATATCAGTTTCTTGCCCTACATGTTTACAGTTGACTCAATTTTGCTACATAAAATCCTAATTTTCTTTCTTATCAAAAGTAAATCAAAACAAAACGTAACATAATTTTGATATAGCACAATTTGAACCATTAAAATAGGCCCTAATGGGGACCCAAAGCATAGATGATGCAACAACTCCAAAACTTGATCTTCCAAAGATATAATACGGTGTACTATATGACTAACTTACTATATTAAATATTTCAGTTCAGCAACACAATTCTAACGTAGCAAACAATTCCCATAAGGAAAAAGGAAGCTGATAAAAAGATTTGAGAAATCAAGATAGATAATATTTCACCACACTAGACAATTTGGAGAACAAGTAATCAGGAAGGAACGCAACATTAACTCACCTCATTTGCAATTCCATACTTGGCACAGTCAATAGCAAGCCGAGTTGCGCGTCCGATACTTTCCTTTGTCCTTGACAAGGTCTCTACCATCCCTTCAAAAGCATCACGTGCAACAGCAGCCTCAGTACCACCACTCAGTGAGCCACCACCAGCCCTCTGTCCTGAACTCAATCTTCGCTCCTCAGTTTCCTCATTTTCCAATTGATTGTTGGATGATGATTCCCGAGCATGAGTAGATGGAGAAACTAAATTAGCATGATGATGAATTCCTTGCATATCTCCCTGTAGCAAATTGCTTGTTTCAGATAGAAAAGGTTGCACAAGAGATGGGCTGAGTGTGCTGCCATGCACATCATTAGCAAAAATTAGAGAAGAATTAAGGTTTCCCAGAGAAAATTGTTGCGAGTGAGCTAGCTTCCTTTTTGCTTGGGCAGCCGCAATAAGATGTTTCATAGACATAGCAGAATCTGGAGTTTTTGATTCCACAAACCAACCACTCCTATCTTCCATACCGACTTGCAGTCTGTAATAAGGCAAAAGAAAATCACAAAAAGATCATGGGTAGGCAAACATATTGAAAGAATTTCACCAGGACAAGGATTATACTCTGCTGAAGTCTCCAGCAAATCGGCACTTATCCTTGACGGTGCTTTAGGCGTAGTTTTGGGCCTTTCTCCTGATAAAGCTGGTCTATTCATTTGACTAGCCGCATTACCATAAGATGTATTCAAGCAATCTGAAACATGACCAGAAACCTTACTAGAACTAGGCTGAAGCCCTTTTATTGAGGAAACTTTAATCACAGGCTTGACAGGTTCGTGATGTTCCCCGATTGACTTGGTAGCAGGAAACAATCGTGGAGATTGTCTAGGTGATGTAGAAATAGGTTTGGAATCCTTGGATGGTAAGTGTTCCATTTCTATTTTTCCAGGACTTGGAGGACCAGACATGTCAGGTTTCTTCATAATCTTTTGTTGGCTATGTGACACTGTTTCCTTTGAACGGCTGCGTTCAAATCCAAAAGAAGCCCCGATATTTTTCTCAGTGTTGATGACACCAACATGCTGCTGTCTTAACAAACTTGTAACATTTGCATCTTTCTTCTTGATAGTATCAGACATAGACCTAGGTTCCCTAGAAACTCTGCCTGACCCTCCATGAACTGGAGTTTTTGGCTCCTCGTCTTCATCATCATCACCATATAGACAAACAGCTCTTCGTCTTTTGGGAAGTTGATGAACTGTAGCTCCAGCATTACCGGAAGACAAAACATTCTTTTGATCAAGAGAACTTTTTGCTATTCTGTCATCAGAATTAAGTGAAGTAGAACCCAACATTGCCTCCAAAGCCCGCCTATGGCGTTTAGTTACTGGAAGCACAGCTTCATCACCAGAAATATCAGCTTTAACTTTAATCATTTCAGCAGAAGCATCAGATTTGGCTTTCACTGTTGGAGAAAATAAATCAGTCCTATCCGATTGAAGAGAGAAATCAGACTTATCTTTGCTGGCTTGCAAGGGAACATAAGATCTGTCTTTTCCTGTCTGAGCTCTTAAAGCCAAAAGAATTTCTCGTTTACCGTCTGAATCTTTAACTGATTTTTCATCAGCAGTAGATCTCGAAGCATGATTCATCAAGTTTTTTGCCGATAATCTCACAGCAGCACCATCTTCCACATCTACAAACTTTGACCTTTTAGCGGGATGAGACGTATCACAAGCTTCAAACTTTGAACTTCCAGGTCTAGGGTGGAGCCCGGTTTTTCTATTACTGATCTCAGGTGGGAGCTTGACAACACTGTCATTACTACCTTGACAGACCCTTGAACCCTTTTGATATGTTATCGGTTTTTTTGACTTCTTTCCGCTACTCATTCCTGATTCTGATTTAACAGCAACAGGAGAAGATCCTGCACAATGAACCCCAGCAATTTCACCTCTAACTCCATCTTCCAATTTTCCACCAACATCTATGGAGTCCTTCAATGATTTCACCCCAGTACTACCACTTCCCTCATCAGCACCCTCCAAGTTCCTCTTTGAATCAGTACCCAACATCTTCGACTTATGACCATTCATCAATGTACTATTACCAACCTTCTTGGCACAATTAGCATATTTCACATCATCGGCGTTTTCATCCTTCACATGATAGCCATCATCAATATCAGATGCCAACGATGTGTGATGTTGTTCTTCACCATTGAACAATGGAGAAGGCTTTACAACATCATCATCAGTTTCACCTTCCCTATTTGAATGTGAATCTAACTTGGAGTTAAAATCCCCAGTTCCTTCATCTGATGTTTCTTCATGGGGTCCATCATTTAAGTCAACATCCATCCTATCATCTAGGCCATCAGCAGAAGGACCCTCACAGCCAAGTGCTGATTCATCCGCATCATCTCCCAAACCACCAAGCTTTCTTTTCTGCAAGTCTTCAAATGCCACAGAGATTTCCTTCACAGCTTGGGAAAAGGACTTACCTGTCTTTCCTTGACACCGTGCAGACAATTTGTTCTTCACATCACTATTGAATATCTGGATATCAGCAGACGTAACGAAAGCTCTGCAAAAGGAAAACAAATTACATGGACAATTAAGACAAAAAATAGTACAAGGACCAATCCTTTCAATCATCAGAAGCTATGAAATCTCCAGGTATTAACCAGATACTGAATAAAAGCAAACAAAACACCAACTTTCCACATCTAAGGAGAAGACAATCAATGCTTCTCATATTTTTCTTTCATTATTTTCCTTTTGCACAAGCAATAATACAAGAAGCCCAACAATGTAAAGAGCAGGACAAGTTAGAACTGGCCTTCCCATTTCATACATTAAGAGGTACCCTGCCAAAAGTTTCTTAGTTTCTGCAAAGCTGCAAGGGTTATGAGTCAACCCTAGAACGTAATCACATTCTTACATACAGCGGTGCCATGACAAATCCAAGCTCAAATATCAATGAACTTCCAAAGACTAACAAATTTGAAGAGATTTATTTCAGCACATATGTGTAAAAAGAAATGCACACAACCAGATATTTTAAATCACTTCAAATACAAAGAAAAATACTTTCATACTTTGGATGCATGCTAAGCCAGTTAACCAGTAAATAGAAACATAGTAAAATAATATTTGATTGATGCTATAGAATGGCAGACAATGTTCACTATGTATCCTCTCACGGCCAAACCACAATGCAAGGGTTAACTTTCAGCTTCAATCAAGAAACCAGTCATCTGTGTTGTGTACACAAAACCATGTATATGATACTTCTACATGGTGGAACAGAAAAATGTTTGCAACAATTCATTATCTAAAAGGAACCATAAAATTCCAATTATGGTTAATCGCATATAAGTTATGATACTTCTACATGGTGGAACAGAAAAATGTTTGCAACAATCCATTATCTAAAAGGAACCATAAAATTCCAATTATGGTTAATCGCATATAAGTTTTAAACTGTAATTTGATGTCTGTTCTTAAATTGGTTTCTAACATGCTTCCATGCACTAGTTTTGCATGTATTTACAACTCAATATTGACTTTGAGGAAAATGATGTATAGAAAATGATTATCTTTTCCACACTAAAGTATTGCTTCAATAAAAATTGAAAATTGTAAATGATAAATTGACTCTCAAGAGCAATAGAGTTAGGACCTTTAATTTCACAAGCAATTTAGATGAATAGGGTCATCCAGTACAAAATGCAGCATCAAATTATGTTTTTTCCCATTATTCTGATAGACTATGCACGTAAAGATAACCTCAAGAAAGATCAAGTGCAATGCATGGCTTGCAATGTAAATCTAGCAGATTACGCAAAATCTTGAGCTTGAGAAAAACAAGCCTGTTTAAAATCTAATCTACTAAACTTAACTCAGCCTCAAACATACACTAGTTGAGAATGTACATTTACTAGCTTCCATCAAAACTTCAAAGCTCGGAAGGAATGCATTTAAATTACAACAAGAAAGTTCAACACAAAAAGCTATTGCTCTCGATCTAGTCCAAAAATTGTCTATCATTTCCTGTTAATTAAAAATATTCCGAACAAAAATTTTCCATTAACTACAAGGAAGGAAATAATTAAGAAGATATTCATCCTAAGAATCCACCAACGCCATCAAAAAGTTCAATAAATTGGGACAAGAATACATACATTTCTCCAGTTCCGAAGAAATGAACAAAATATTTCTTGGGATCAGGAGCTTTATCCCAGTCCTCAGGCCGGCTGATCTGTAAAGTAAAAACCCACAAATCTAGCTCAATATTTGTCATATTGAAATAAAACCAAAAATTTTAAATGGAAAAACGAAAAAGAACTTACAAACTCTAACATCGCACAGAGAAAAAGAAAGGAGAAAACATAAATTAGCATAACATTCGAACCTTAATGTCTAAAGTTCACAACTACATCCACCGAACACTTGAGAACAACAAAACTAAAGAAGAAGGATACGATTATCTTTCGAAAAAAAGGACAAACGAGTATGAAATCGATATCATCAGAAGACTCTGCCAACTTAACCCACTCAGTGCATCAAATGCAAAATAATGCACACCAAAAAAATCCCAACCCAACACATGACGAAGTAACACAATCGAAGTACAACACAGAAGTGCCAAGTCAAATTCAGACTACCATGGAAAAGAAAAAAGACAAAGCGCAATCTAACTCCAAAATATCAGTCGTAACTCGCAAGGAAAACAGATTCAAAATGAAAACAAGCAAAAGAAGAACATTTTTCAAAAGAAAAGATAGAAAATGGAAATAAAGACCTTGGCAGGCCAAGCGGGGTGACCCTTGACTTTAGCTAGAACAAGATCGCCCAAGCTCAACTGTTTCTTCGCCTTAGCCTTATTCGCTCCTTTTTTACGCCCCGGAGCCATAGGCGCCGTTCTCGTCCTCGTCGGTCAATCGAACAAACTCAAACCACAATCTTATCGAATCACTCCAAAAACCCTAGGAGCTATCAAAAGAGAAAATAGGAGATGGAAGCAAACGAACAGAATCCAATTGGAACAAGAGATTAAAAGAACCCAGTCGAAATTATAGAAGAAGCGGTGACCGGCGGAGGAGCGCCGTGTAGGGTTCCGGCAAGAGGAGCGTCATCTGACTAAGGAGGCGAGGGTTGCGAATTTAGAGAGAACATGAGAAAATAATTCGATGTTTAGAAAGAGAGAGATAATTGAGGCGGTCGATAGAGAGAAGTAGAGAGGGTGAGGTGCTTTGGTTTTGTGGAGCTTTAGAGAACTATTTCGCTGCCAGTTGGGGCTGTTTTGTAAATTCTGATTTTTAAGGAACACAACGCTTTATTACGCGTAACTCGCTGGTTGTTTTGTTTTATTTATTGAAAATATAAGGATTTTCATAAGTGATTTTTTAATACAAAACTCAACTATTTTAATTTTATGACGTCATCTAGAATACAACTATTTCTAAAATATTATAATGTTATAGTAATTAAAATAATAAACAAAGAGTGAATGTTGTTAAAGGGGTCCAATGCTGATTCTGATGAATATATGGCAACGTAAACACATATTTAAAGCTCTTGTTGAGTTATAGAAGCATGAGAAGTCAAGAATCGCAGAAGAAACAAGTGAGTATACCAATTCAAGGAGAAGTTTTATAAAATTAAAAGTTAATCAACCAAAGTATGAGCCTTCAAGGACTTACCAGAATCACAGAGTTGGAAGCTGAATGGTTAGCTACGAAATATATGCAAGTTTACAGGACCAACTTACATGAGCATCCTCAAAAGAAAGCACAACTTGGGAATTTCCATTCAAAAGGCTTATACAGCCAAGAAGGTTTCTCTCCAAATGATAATAGAATAAGACACGGAAGATGCATGAAGCTTGGGAGTTCATGGACTGGTTCTGTTACATGAAGCATTGACTTATCATACAAAATGAAAACCGAGTCTATACATACGTTTTACATTTCACAAGCATGAAACATTGACTTATCATACAAAATGAAAACCGAGTCTATACATACGTTTTAGATTTCACAAGCAGATGAGTTAGTTCCAATGAGGTGCTATTTGCTCTTGGATTGAGCAACAAACAGACTATTGTGGTCAGAATCTTAAAACTCGTGTAGAGTTTAGGTGCATTGCTGATTACAAGAGAAGTAAATGGTCCCTATAAATTATTGTACAAACATGTAAATACAAATACATGCACATATATATTCACATAAGCATATAATTTTTTTGTTTTATTACTATTTTTGAAACACTAAGGATAGAACCGCGTGAGGATTCCAGGATTAGAAGCTAAAGACCAATGTTATCCCCAGTGCAAACTACCACGCAGGTCTCAACATCCTTTAAGAATAAGAAAAAAAAAAGGGAAGGAAACCGAAAGAATCCAAGTGAACGAAGAGAACTTGCAAAATTTACCAGTTTATTAAACAGAATACCAGGTACAGTCCCTCAGTTAATACACAAATGATCTTATAATTGCTGTGTTCTGATGTACTGCCAGACAGAATCGATACCCTGATTTCACAACTTGTGTTATGCACATGAAGCCAAAAGCTGAAAGTTAGCTAACTAACTTCATTACTTCAAGAGATTCCTTATATGGATAAAAAAGAAATAAGTTATGATAGATAAATTGATTAATCCAACATAACAATATAAATTTGATAATGAGAACATTTAGAAAATATAATCACCACCGGATGACTCAAAACAAGTAAGCATTAGTTTCAAAATCAAAGGTCACTTTCCTCTTGAAATTTTCCCTCGATCTAAGGCGAACCCTTCCCTTTGCCTTCATTTCCAACAGCATCAGTCACCAAAGATGTTGGCCTTTGATCAATCACATCATCAATAATACCAAACTCCTTTGCCTCGGTTGGGGTCATAAAATAATCTCTGTCCATATTCTTCTGAATAACATCTGCAGGCTGCCCCGTATGTTTTGAGTACAATTCATTCAGTGCATCCCAAACACGAACAATTTGCTTTGTATGAATTGTCATGTCCTTTGCCTGGCCACTGTACCCACCTGATGGCTGATGTATCATAATTGTTGCATTTGGAAGCGACTTCCTTTCACCCTTGGCACCTGCAGCCAACAGAAGAGAAGCCATAGACGCAGCTTGTCCTAGGCAAATTGTATTGATGGGAGATCTTACATATTGCATCGTGTCATATATAGCAAGTCCTGTACAATAAACCAAAACCATTTATGTTCTCAACCATATACTGAATATCTATACGACAAAAATTTTAACAATATAACAAGATAGACATATCTCATATTAGATCTCAGATAGCATGGCCCATGTTTGTTTTTAATTAAGGAGTCCAGAAAAGAAACTAAAAGTGTGCGTATGAATTTGATACGTGAAAATAGATGTATTATGAGAGGGAGAGCCTTGGAGCAACTAGTAAAAGTTGCTCCTTTGTGACCATAAATTTATGATTTCAATCTACGATCTAGAGGAGAAGATTGTTCGAAGATTCTTGATTTAGTTTACTTTGATTAATCTTCATTAGTTTTAATTAAAAAAAAACAAAATGTCTTTAAAGTGCAAGATTTATCATTTACAAATATAACAACATATAATCTTAACCGTGAGTATGAAATTCACTAGCATGTTACCATTTATATAAAGTAGTAATTCCTCTAATCACATCAAAATATCAGTAATTGTCACCGATCATCCATACAGGAATAAGAATCTCAATAAAGGATACCGGAGGTCCATATCAGCTCATCATTTAGAATGGTTGTATATAAATTTGTCTTCATCAAATTAGTTAGGAATCATGCATGAAGAAAATCGGCAAATTCAATATCCGATTGAGGCTCAATACAGACTAAGAACTCTAATACAAAAACTAGATAGCAAAATCTAACTGAAAACTAATTTAAATGAGAGAGAAGAACTTGGTAATCGCAATTAGAACTCTTTAACACATAAATTAAATAGCAAACATTAGTCCAATTATAAGGAATTCAAGCCTAGTTACTTGTGACAAAATTTCAAGAGTTTGGGTTAGTAGCAACTGAATTACTAACAAAATTACTGCACATTCGCAGTTGGAAGTAGTTCAGATTCCAATTCAAGTTTAGGATCCAAAAAGTTCTTTCCTTCCATTGAAATTTATGTTTTGTTCTTGTTTCCAAGTTAAGAATCAAGATACAGTCAATCAAAAATATCAAAATACTTCCGTTCACTACACTAGATATTCACAAGACTAATAACCTAATTACCTAAATCATCTATATAATCTAATAAGCTAATCCAATCAAATGATCAGAGCACAAAATTTATTTATTAACAGCTATCAAAAGAAAAAAAAGGGAAGTGGACGGAAAGATATAAGAATGAACCTGCAGTGACTTGCCCCCCGGGGGAATTGAGATACATATTGATGGGTTTGGAGGGGTTTTCAGACTCGAGGAAGAGAAGCTGAGCAACGACGACATGGGCAGTATCGTCGTTGATGGGTCCATTGATACAGATAATTCGCTCCTTGAGAAGCCTGGAGAAGATATCGTAAGCTCTCTCACCCCGAGAAGAGTGCTCTATCACCATAGGCACCAAAGCGTAAGAGCGAAAACTGGTGGCTCTAGCTGATTGGTTGAGCCACACGGGCAATCTTTTGGCAGTCGAGACAAGACCCCTCATGGCGGAAGAGGGTGGTGATGTTTTGAAACGCAAGACAGAGGAGTGAGGTGGCGGAGAGTAGCGGTGGAAGCCGTGAGAGAGTTGAGTTTTAACTGAAGGGAGATTCAGATTGTTGGTGTTAAGAGATAGAGATTGAGGCGACATTTTGGATCTTTGTAACGTTAAACTACGCTGGTTCTGTTTTGGGCCTTATTTATGATTTTGGGGTTTGTTAACTTTTGCGTCAAGTTACAACTTTACTTAAATGTAATTACCAATTACTTAGAGGGCTAATTATTTTAAAATTTTAAAATTTTATTCAAATTAATAATACTAATTTAAATTTTTAAAATATAACGTCAAAATATTTAATTTTTATTAAAAATAATTTGACATTAAATTATTTTCAGAATGTATTGATGTTATAGGTCTTTTTTTTTTTTGCTCGTTTTGGATATTTTTTCATACTCGAGCCAAATGAAATTAATATAACTATTTACCTCGAAAAGATTTTTAAAAAATACCAAAAAATGTCAACAGGTTTTGTCTTATTTGCCAAATGAAAACAAAAGGACATTATAAAGTTCCCAGGAGTTAAAAATTTGTTAACTTGAAGACTCTTTTTTAATTATTTAATTTATTATTTACTAGATCATGAATTATGATGATTTTTTTTCGTTTTCAATAATTTATGAAAAAATGAATTTTAAATAATAAAATTTATATAACAAATATAATATAAGCTAATCATATAACAAAAATATTAATATGACATCGCTCATTACGTTATTTACGTTAACGAAAGATTTAACATCGAGCTATTTTTTTAATTTTAAATATTTTAGTATTGGTCGGGTCGGCTGTATTGGGTCCGAGCCCAATCACAACAACCCACAGGCCGATCAGTCAGTCTCACACCTATTGGTTAATCCGGGCCTGATCCACACATCCATGGCCCATTAGCAGAAGGAAATCT
>JANITW010141662.1:0-12357 GCA_027564335.1 Erythroxylum williamsii | reverse complement strand
AGCATAAAAATCATGAATTGAGGGTCAACAAGTGCATAATCACTTAAGAAATTAGGGCCAATTTATAGTATAAATTTCGCTCAATCACTCACCTTAACCCTTACCCCATTACAATCTCAAATAAAGCAACTTTTGATCTATTTTAGCATGTAATCACTGTAGAAGAGAATTGGCGTATTTACAAGCCTATAGTAGTGTGGTTTCTTATAGGGAGTTTTGAGCAAAACACTAACCGATAAACACTTGAGTGAAATGAGTGAATCCCGTGAGGAAAATCCATTGTGAGTTTATGCTTATCTTTGAATGATAGTGTCATAAGTTGAGTTTGTTTAAGTGTAATGACGAAAACTAATCATGATGTGTGTAGTAGTTTTTACACTGTTTTGACCAAGATGGTCGAGTTTGAGAAGCGGAGCTGGTAGTAGAGGTAATGCTCTAACCTCCTGGTCACAGTGACCATAAATTGACAACTGATAATGCAACACCTCCAGTACTACCTGGAGTTGAACTACCACGGCTCCTCTTAGCCTGTTGGTTGGAGGAACCTCCTCCCTTCTTTTTCCGGTTCCTTTCCTCCAACTATCTCTCACGCTCTTTCACCAACCTCTCAGCTTTCTTGGATGATTGTACCATCTCGTTGAACATGGTAGTGGAGGTAGCCATTATCCTCTCTTGGATCGCTAAATGCAATCCAATTTCAAACTAAACACAGATTCTCTTCATTTGCCACATATACTGGGATATAGGTGGCAAGCTCTCTCAACTCCACTTAAACTTATGCACTGACCTATTCCCCTATATCAGTGCAAAGAAGGTACCCTTCTTCTGATCTCTATCAAATTTGGTATAATATTATTTGTTGAATTCATTGATAAAATCAACTCAGGTAATCTGATTATGATAGCATCCCAGGACACTTTCCCAACATACTCTAGCATCACCCTCCAGCAATCGGACAACTACCTTTCGCTTCATCTCATTAGACAATCCTATATCATGGAATGTCTCTGCGGTCTGTCTCATCCAAGTTTTAGCCTCGGTAACATCAATGGATCCATTAAATGTACCACACCTAAGGTTCCTTACCCCCTTAATATACCTTGAGATTTCAAGCATCGGATGTTTCTCTAACACGAGACTAGGTACCACTATTAGCTACTGCAGTAGCGGTATTTGTGACAACATCTATGGCGCTTCAACCCCAGATTACTACTTTGTAGTGTACTTTGCCTACCATGTCATCACCTACTGCAGAGCCTCCCTTAACACCAGTGGCAAATCCGGTTGCACTATCGCCGAAAGTGCTACAATGTGAGACTGCCTATAAGCTGAAAAGCTAGCAACCATTGGCTCTGTGACTACTTTAATATTGTGTTCCTCTAGCTCGAGTTGTAAAGGTCCAACCTTGCAATGACTTCCCCTTCCTCATCTAACCATGCTATCACTATAAAATCAAAGAAAAAAAGTTTAATAAAATAGATCAAACTAAGCCTAGCTCATTCGATGTGATAAACACTTTAAGGAATGTCGACAAGTACTCCCACCAATGTCGAGATCATCTGACCGTTAAAGACATCAAATTAATGATCTGAGACTCAACTTCTCGACCAAAGACTTTTAACACCTAGACTCTACTCCTAATGCTTTGAACATTTTGAAAACGATAATAACACTTTTGAAAATGTAAAAACCATTATGTGATACCAATTTAATTGTCACGACCTAGAACCATATCAGACACATGACAAAGGCTACATACCTGGGATAAGGATACACATGATATCCTTAACTTGACTATGCAAAGCTAATTGAATATCCTTTAAAAACATTTGGACAACACAATGGTTGTATTTTGAAAATCTCAAAACTCAATTAAAACACCTGTAAATCAATTTTAAATGCACTTCTATATTCACATTAAAACTCTTTGGACTTTTAAGTCCACTCAAGGGCAATCTCAACAATAGTACAAAAGGTTCATACATAAGGTCATTTACAAACTATGAGAGAGTCAAGAGTTAATTTACAAAATCATAAAGCATATCTATATAATCATGAGGCACTATACAACAAAAGTACAAAACTGACACTACCAATGTACGATAATGCCCTGAAAATGTAAAAAGACCGAATGATCCACTCAGAGTTTTAAGCTCACCAAATTAACCTGCATGATTGGAAAGTAAAGGGGTGAGTACATTATGTACTCAGTGAGCAGGAAAAACATATATCAAAAATAGAACCCGATACATACCAAGACAGTCTAGATAACCTAAGGATGGTTTTTTTTCATGCATCAACATGCTTATGACCACCTATGAAATGGGCATACATGGCATAGAAATACATAGACCTAGCTTATGACTCAACCTATATTGTTTAGGAACCACATAAACCTAGCTTATTAATCACTCATCCTGGAACATAGGTTCCAGTTTTAGTACACAAGAGTAGAAAAGCATCACATGTATAAATCAGATTTCGTCGGGAAACCAAATCTCAGAATAGGCCAAAATAGTTATATATGTCACCACTATTCGACCAAACTAGTGTGCATACCCACCGATTCCTGGTGTCGTCTCAACTTTCATATATGGTGAGTCCGAACTATGGTCGACAAGAGCGTCATGACCCTAGGTGATGACTTTGTCAGTGAACAGACCTCTAGATGTGCAATCACTCACAATTCCCATAGAAATATGTTGATATGAGGACTTGACTTTTATGTACCAGAATTAAGGATACAAGGGTCATTTAATCTATTGTGCCTATCACACGAATGGTCTATCATTACCTCATCAATCATAAAAATCATATACAAATATTAAGTACTAAAATCAAGTAAGACACTACATCTTTATTTATCGATCCAACAAATAAAATGGAACCTTGTCATAGCTTTAAGCTAAAAGAGAACACATACGCACAACATACATGACTCAGATATGCATATGTAAGTTCTAAAACATTATTTCATGCAATAAGAGTCATCTTTTGCACTCCAAGTACAAAGTTGTTCAAAAATGTAGTTTTAGAAAATAAAAAGTTATCCTTTTCACTTCAAGTGCAGGTATGTTGAAAACAATATTATTTCTCAAAATATATAATAAAAACATCAGTTTCACTCTAAGTGAAAAAAGTTATTCAAAACAATGTCATTTATTAAATACATAAGTATAATATCATCTATTTCAGATTCAATTCTACTATGCATTACCTAGGTTCAAAATTTACATACAAGTCACCATTCAAGTCTTAGGATGTCCTAATCCCATTTGAGAGATATGGTTTCCTCAACTCACCTTAAAAGAAGGTGTACACTCCCTTGACTTCAACAATCCTTGGTATGAGCTCCTTGATCCATAGTTCTTGAGCCTTTATACATACAAATATACAATGTATTTACTACTCAAACACGTATCTTATATTTATACACCACCACATAAGTGTATAAAACATAATAACACTATCTTTAAGCTATAGGATTCGACCATTAAGCTTCTCACATGGTTACTTCCCTTATTATTCACATAAGCTTTCTTTTGCATTTTCCAAGGCATTTAATGCCTTTAATCCAATACCTACACATTTCGAAACATAATTAAGCACATTTTTATCCAACTACATTAGGCCACTACTCATCAATCTAAGCAAAATTCAAGTTTGTTTTAAGTAAACATGAAAGCCTCTTTCTAATGCACACCATTACAATCCTTAAAATCCTAAGCCAAGTTCACTTAGGCATTTTATTAAACACCTAATGTGCATGACTTTCAAGTCATATTTTCAAGACTTTATCATAGTAATTCATGTTCCTATCTTATTATATAACAAGAACTTCCAACAACAACACTTTTTACCAGTCCATTCAATCCAATTCCCTTCATTTAAGTCATATTCATCATAATTATACAACTCATTACAGAAGTCCTCAAAACTTTACTATTAAGGTGGATCTACAAAAAGTTTTTGATAGTGTGAACTAGAGGTTTCTGCTATAGACTAAGGAGGTTATGAAATTTCCCCATAGGTTTATAAGGTGGATTTGAGAATGCATCACTATTGTCTCAAACCCCACAAAGATGTTTAAAGGAAAAAAAATGACTTAGACCAAGTGATCCTCTTTCTCCTTACTTTTTCCTAATTGCATGGAGGCTCTTACCCCAATGCTGAAGCAAAACACTTCTAATGACCATAGATTTAGATACCATTCCAAATGTAAGAAGCTTTCTCTAACTAGCTTATATTTTGCAGATGATCTTATTCTTCTAAGGAAGGCTAATGTTCATTCAATCTCCCTACTGATGAGCACCCTCAACACTTTTAAGGAGATGTTTGGACTAAGTATCAATCTTCACAGAAGCTATTTCATACTCTCCAAAAGTGCTACTCACCTTTCAGATTCCTTGTCACTAGCTACGGGTATGGAAATCAAAGATCCTCTTCTTTTATATTTGGGCATTCCTATCTCTTCCAGGAGGCTAAGATATTGTGAATGTATCAATTTAATAAAAAAATTAGAAAAGATTGGGGTTCTTAGACTAATTGAGCCCTACACAATGGAGGGAAACTTCAGCTTCTAAATTCGATAATTATGTCAATGCAAACTTAATGTTGTTCCTACTTATTCGTCTCCAATAGACTTATTAAAGCTGTTGAAAAGCTGATGAAGCAATTTCTATAAGGGAAAGGAATTGTAAAACTAAGTTGGAAGCATATCTATTAATAGAAGGAGGCAGGTGGGTTAGGTTTGGATTCAATTAGCAAGAAAAATAGCTTATTTATAACTAAAAGAATTTGGAGAATCCTAAGTGATAAAAAATCTTTGTCGATTAAATGGATTCACATCTATATATTAAAAGGTGAGAGTCTTTGAGCTTTAAGAATCAAAGACAGATACTCTTGACTCTTCAACCAAATTCTCAGATTAAGGAAAGAAGTTCAGTAGTACATAACTTGTAAAATTGGGGCAGGGGAAAGAATTTTTTTATGGTATGATAACTAGACACGATAAAGGGCTTTAATTTATAATCAGCTAGCAAGATCTTTGTTGGGGAGGTTCCTTAAAAGAGCTAAGCTCTATGAAATAATTAGAAATGACAATTGGTTGCTATCCTCAGAGGAAATTAGATTTTTTCCCATTCCATAATATAGAAGCCTTAGGGAAATGATATATACCTATATGATGGGATTCCTGTTTCAGAAATTACTATATGGGAAGCTAAAAAGCTAAGGGATGGGGTAGTTACAAGAGTAAGATGGTATTCCCTGATTTGGAGTAAGCTCCTTAGACCAAATGCTAGTTTTCTCCTTTGGCTAGCTACGTTGAACAAACTCAGCACTTTGGATAGGCCAAAATTCCTATTCTCTTCCAAGATTTTTATTCTTTGTAATCTAAAGGATGAAACTAGAGATCATCTCTTCTTTGAGTGTGCTTTCTCTAAGGAGGTTTGGGATAAATTCTCTAGAGGTTTGGGATAAATTCTCTAGTATATGTGGTCCTAGTTTTAATTATTGTAGATTGACAGATATATTACTGGAGATACCTCATTTGCATATCTCTAAAATTGATAGGGATATTTTCATGGTCACTGTGGCTAAATGTATTCAAGCAGTTTGGAATGAGAGGAATAATAAGAGTTTTAAAGAGAGATCTAACTCTCAAGTCTCTCTTATAGAACTCTCTATTGTTAACAATAGGGAACAACTGATTACAAATCAACTGGACCAATACTATAGCAGGGAAATGTCTCTATCATAGAGAATATAGTCCTTAAAGTCTATTCCTAAATCATGATTCTCAACAAAGTGTTCATGTAAGCTACTTATTGAAAAAAAAGAAAGTTCTCATGCATAATTTTTTTTCAGATTCAATATGATTTCTTCACCTACTCATGAAAATAGGAGAATTTTGAAGAACAAGAAGCACAGAATAATAGGAAGATCTGGACTCACTTGAAGGAAATAGAATGGACTCATATCTAATTCCTCTCCAGTCGAGTCTTGTATGAAAGTTTACTACAGTCCCTCCAATTCCCTTATATTAACATTAAGTTTATTACTCTATGGAGTTTCACATAATTATAAAAATTGAAGTCTTATTGTTTAAAGTTGAGTACGCATACCTAAGATGAGATCTCTTTTTATACAAAGAAACAAATAGTAGAAACCACATTGTCACCACTGCAGAGCTGCGTCTCCAGAGTTTCTTCTTCCTCCTTCCAAAATTGAGAAAGTGTATGAAGCTTTGAGAAAGAAGAGAGTCGTTATAACCTAATCGCTAAATGTCATCGCACATTTCAAGTTAATTACGCTTTCCTGAGCTAAGATCTCTCTTTATGTAGAGAAACAATTATAGATACTCAGTGTTATCACTGCAGGGCCACGCTTCTAGAGAGTCATCTTCCTCCTTCGTAAATTTAGTAATGGTCTAAAGCTTTGAGAAAGAAGGGAGTCGCTATCCTTTTTCTGCTAAACATTTTCACTTATTTATCCTTTTTAGTTTTACTTGAACATCGCCTTTTGTCTCAAATGGTGTGTTTAGTGTTCCTAATTGTTTTATCTCATGTGGGAGAGGCCCTCTCTAAAGATGTACACTTCTATTTTTTCTTTAATGAATTTTTTAAATTCTACAAAAAAATCCTTTTTCACCTAAGAGACTTTATTCCATATATAACCCTCAAGATCTATCATCTCCTTGAACTTAGATGAGATGTTTCTTAAGCATGTTCCAGATGAAACCAACCTAATATATAAGTTATTTTAGATCATTTTCAAACTAAAAACTATAACTTTAGTATAAACTTATGGTGTTATCATGTATTACAAAATTTTTAGAATTTTACTTACAAATTGATAACAATTGTGATGTAAGTACTTCCATCAACTCCCTTAGCTCCAAGCTGGAGGTCACTTCCTTCTTCCACAATGTTTACCCCTAATATCTTTATTGGTATATTTTGATTGCAAAACAATCGACTTGTTTTATGCTCAAAACTGCAAGTACACGGGTTGTAACTTGTGGTAAAAAACAGATATCGATCCCATAAGGATTGTACTTAGGCACCACTTAATTCAGGTTTCTTTTTATTTAAGAAACTGATTCAAACAAATTTAAATAGATGAGTAAGACAAAGAAAAACTAAAGGTAAAAGGAAACAATGCAACTAAAGCAAAAATTGTAAACTAATACTTGGAGAAAATCAAGATTAAAAATTAGGACTTGTCATTATCCCTATTTGCTCCCTGCTAGTTAATTGATTCACTTTATGTTTGGCCCAAGATTTCCTAAAATTTTAGCTACCTTCTCTCAAGGTGCAACTAAATGTCACTAGTTAAATAAATTAGGATTAACTTTAGGATTTCTCAATATGCAAAGCCTTTCCTAAACATTCAACTATAAATGAAGCTATCCTATAGGCAATATTTAATTTATTGAAATCTCTTCCTAATAAATCAATAACTTGTTATCTATTTGTCTATTAAACGTCAACTCTCTTTGTACGTTTACAAAGCTTACCAAGCTCACTCTCTCGATTTGTTACAAGGTTTAAGCTCAATGAATAACACAAACATTTGTATTATTAAATCAACAACTAAAGGTTCACAAATAGTTCAAACAACAAATCCTAAAAATATTTTAGCCACTCATAATATCATTAATATATCCAAGAACCAAACAATCCATAATAAAGATGAAAGAAGAGAAAAAATGAAATAAGAACTAAATGAATCAAGCTCTTCCTCTTCTTTGCCCAAAATTTTCTCTGGAATTGGTGTGCTATTTGCCCAATTAGGAATGAAAATCTTGATTCTCTACCTCTTTTTAGGCTCTCAATCTATCTTTTAGCTCAAGGAGGCAAGTTTCCCATAACCCTCTTTCGGGCCTAGGGATTTATTCTCTTATGTATAATAAGTCCTAAAACCCTAAAAACAAGTGAAACCTGTGTGTTTATTCTGCCTCTAGTTTCCACAATCATGGGAATTATCCCTACGCTTCCCATGATCATGGGTGACTATGGCATAAACATTTTGAAGAGATTTCCCATAGTCATGGGAAACAGGCCCATTCCCATGATTGGGGGTTCTTATTCTATAGCTCCTTCACTTCTCTTCTCCTCTCTTGGTCCTTAGCTCAATCATTAAGGTAGCCACCCTCAATTCCTACCCCAAAATGATCAATTTTTATCATAAACCAATATCAAACATAAAAGAACAACCATGAAGATCAAAGTAAATGAAGGCACATAAAATAAATCGTAATAATAGCCTATTATGCAAGAAACACATGACAAATACTTAGGAAAATACATACTAATGCACAACTATCAGTATAGAGATGGTGGATAGTGTAGTAGGGCTACAAGATGGTGTAGTAACAGGTATAGAAGGTGATGCCTCATCTTAATGTGTAGTAGCTGGACGTATGGCATGTGATTCTATAGCATCTGCAAAACGTGATGCTTCACCTAGAAATGCATTAGCTTCTCCAAATAGTGGTAACCTAAACCTTAGCCACATCATATCCTATTTTCTCTTTGGTGGCGTATTCTTAACATGAAATTCAAATTTTTTAATATTCTAGTAATAGAACAATATAAAATCAATAATAGATTTATTTATATAATATTTTATTACAAACACAAATTAATCATTATCAACACTTAATTGTAAATCAAAATCATCATCTTATTCTTTTTTTGAAGATTTAGAATCAAACTCAGGCTCCTCTTTAGATCTCTCACCCTATTTATCCTCTCTAGATGAAATTTTAACATATTTATTATTTGGATCATTCAAAGGTTCATTCTTGTTATATGTTACACATGCATTTATCTCATAACCATTTTCCTGAAATGTTTCACTTTCAATTCTCAACAAACTTAGGATTAATGAAACCATCAGGTGTTAATCGTCTATACATCCAAGATCTATCATCATTACTCAGTTTTATAAAATTGTTATTTAAAAAAGTAATTCCATAGTTAGTATCCTTTATTTCCCCTAACTTTAAGTATCCTTCATTTCCCCTTACATTACAGAACATTCCCTAAGTTTTTACAGGTCTCTAACCATTTAACCTCAAAATTGAAACCAACCTATCTCACCATATGAGTTCGCAATTAAAACACTCAACATATGTGATTATTAGTCAAACAAAACAATATTCCAACCAATGTCTTATAAGAAGTGACATTAAGAAGTAAGAAAAGCACCTACATATATTGAATCAAACACTATATTAAGCAATCACGTTGAAGTTCAAGTCTTTATGTTTAAATTAATCACCTACAAGTTCATTTCCAAAGTTTTATTTTAAAACTATGGTACGCGTCATTGTTACACCATATGAATCGAGAAAGCAAGTTCTCATTATGGCTTCTAGACTCGTGGAATTTTTCACCAATAAGCCTCATAGGACTTGCAATAAAGGTTTCCATCCTATATACCATCTTAGGGGTTTATTACACAAAGAATTGTCATGTCAATTATACATGAATTTCTTAGGCTATTGAATTTATCACATTGAAGTCAAGTCTTTATGTTTGAATTAATCACCTAAGAGTTCATTTCTAAAGTTTGATTTTAAACAAACACTAAGGTACCTGTCATTATTACACCATGTGAATCAAGAAAGCAAGTTCTTGTTGTGACTCCTAGGCTCATGGAATTTTTCACCAATAAGCCTTATAGGAGCTACATCACAGATTTCTAGCCTATATACCATCGTAAGGGTTTATTATGTAACGAATTCTCATGTCAGTTATATGTGAATTTCTTATGTTAATACTAAGTTTGAATTCATCACATTGAAGTTCAAATCTTTACATTTGAGTTAATCACCTACAAATTCATTTCCAAAATTTTATTTTAAGCATGCACTATAGTATTTGGTATTTTTACACCAAATGAATCGAGAAAGCAAGTTCTAATCATGACTCCTAGGTTCGTGGAATTTTTCATCGACAAGCTTATGGGTGCTGTATTACAAAGCCTATATACCTTCTTACGGGTTTATTATGCAAAGAATTGTCATGTCAATTATACGTGAATTTCTTATGATATTACTAAGTTTGAATTCATCATATTAAAGTTAAAAGGTTTGATTTCAAACAAGAACTATGGTACATTGCATTGTTACACCATATGAATCTTAAAAGCAAATTCTTGCTGTGACTCCTAGGCTCATGGAATTTTTCCCCTATAAGCCTAATGGCAGCTGCATCACAAGTTTCTAGCCTATAGACCATCTTATGTTAATACATGAAATTTTTATGTTAATACTAAGTTTGAATTCATCACATTGAAGTTTAAGTTTTTATGTTTGAATTAATCACCTATAAGTTCATTTCCAAAGTTTGATTTTAGACAAGCACTATGGTACATGGCATTGTTACACCATATGAATCGAGAAAGCAAGTTCTCGTTGTGACTCCTAGGCTCGTGGAATTTTTCACTGATAAGCCTCATGGGAGCTACATCATGGGTTTTCAACCTATATACCATCCTAGGGGTTTATTATGCCTCAAATTATCCATAATTGTACAAACTCATTCGACATGTAGTAAATATTTATGTAATGCATACATCCAGCCATCATTCACTTTAATAATATTCCAAACAACAACATACAAAACCAAGATAACCATTCCAAAGAACAACACACATTTGTATAATTTACTAAAGTCGAACATAAAATATGAACAGAAACGGACGACTTACCTGCACAGATGGAGAATTAGAGATGATGGACAATAAAAAGCAAAGATCTAAATAACATAATGATAACTCATTGGAAGTTGACAAAATAAGTTTTAATTCAAACAAACAATGAAATTGGATTAAAAAGACTTTGTTTCATTTTCAATTAAATAAATTGAAGAAAGTATATGAAATTTTTGTAATTATATTTTTTCAAGAGTTGATTACACCAAGATAACCCCAATTAGGTAATGTTGTTTTTAGATAGACTCTATATTTTAACTCATCTATCATTGTTAGAGGTAAAGTCACAAAGAACAACACAAAATCGATCACATTATATATTACTTAGTTGAACAACTTACCTTGATAGATGAACAATCATAAACTATAAAGAAGACGGATGAGGTTGGACAATTATTGACACTATTCAACAAAGAAAATGGCCTGCAAGAAAGACAATAAATAATTAGCTAGTTTCTTAAAGTCTTGAATTGTGTTATAAATAATTGTATTATAAGCAATAACATTGTTCAATAAAAGAATTGTATTATAAAAAGAATATAGGCATAGCCTTATACAAGTTTAATCAAGAGATCAAACAGGCAATAGATCTTACTAAATTCCCAATATATTCAAATGAAGCTACGGAATAAACCACAAGCTTATAAATTAAGCTACAAAGCAATGAGGGCTTAAATAATAATTTTGCAATTTAAAGGAGCATGGGATTTTTCTATCCCTAGTTTGGTAATTTCTGGAGGCATCAAATGCCTATAAAATGTATTCCTACTATTTTTTAAAATAATGATGTTGCGAAGGTCTTCATACGATGCGTTTCAAGAGGCTTTTTTCTTTTATTTTCTTAAAGAAGAGTTTATTCTTAACTCTCTTGATGCATTTATCTAAACATTATCCTATGTACTTCTATCTCATTCATTAATGACACATTTTAATTTAAAAAAGCTTTAGAACTATTTTTAAGAGTTTATATATGACTTGTCGCCTCTACCATGTGCATTATTAAATGTAGTATTTCCCAATTTCTTTTATTCAAAACTAGTTTTAAGAGTTTGTATATGACTTGTCACCTCTACCATATGCACTATTAAATGTAGTATTTCCCAATTTCTTTTATTAGACTGTATCATGACCTACAAAAACCTACAAAACTCCGAATAAGATTTACACCTACCAAAAATGACAGAAGCACTTATCATAACATATTCCTTCTTAGTGACATAAAGTTGATTCATAAGTTGGCTATTGGCAAAGGTCCGAGTGTTTTGATTTAAGTTGTATGAAAATAAAAACTAAAAAGAACATGAAAATGTTAATTATATATAAGAAGGGAACTAGGAGATAATAAAGTGTGCTACATATCAAAGGGGCAATTTAATTTTTATTTTAGATATAATTAATAATTCTTACTCTTAAAAGATTTTCTTAAATATATGTTAATATTTATTCAATATAAATTGAATAATTTAAATTTAGAATATTCAAATTAGATATTTTTAAAAAATAAATAAGAAATGGATATGTAATTTAAATTTTGTGAGAATATTTTTAATATGAAAATATTTTATGTTTTTTCAAAACCAATGGGTTTAAGGCTTAAAGGTTTTGTGCATTATGGCTAAAAATATGAATAAA
>JANITW010141647.1:0-12359 GCA_027564335.1 Erythroxylum williamsii | reverse complement strand
GGGTTCAAGAATCATTTCATTTGGAGGTCGGATAACCAAATTATGGCCGAAGAATCAATCAAGGTTTGGTCCTCAATTATATTGAACTTGTCTCGGGACAAATGACATAACTCTCACTAGAGATGTTGATTAAGATCATCTTAGGATGATTTCAAAAATAACTTTGAAATCTACAACTTTGAAGAAGACCTTGAGATTAGATTTTTTATCATCTAAAGGGTCAAAATGGGCTAGACAATAGGATTAGACGAAGCCAAAGGAAAAAAGCAAAAGAATGGAAAAAGATAGAAAAAGTAGGAAAATTGCTATAACTTTCCCTACAGATATCATATTAAGATGTTCTTTATATGGTTTGAAAGAAGACTTCAAGATCTACAACTTTCATAAAGACCTTGAAGACAGATTCTATCTTTCGAAGGATTGAAAATGGAACAAAAGATATAAGATGAACAGTAACCCAGAAAATAGTAAAACACAGACGAAGTGAAAACAGAAGAAGTGAAAGGCAGAAGATATCAAAACACAAAAGAAACTAAAACAAAAGAAACAAAAGGCAGAAACTCAGAAGAAACAAAAGGCAGTCGAAGCAAAACTCAGAAGAAGCAAAAGTCAGAAGAAGCAAAACTAAGAAGAAGCAAAAAGGCAGAAGAAGACGCGTTAGCAAAAGACAGAAGAAGACGCGTTAGCAAAACATAGAAGAAAACGCGTCAGTAAAACACAGAAGAAGACATGTCAGCAAAATATAGAAGATAAAAAGGTAGATGATACAAAAAGGTAGAAGATACAAAAGGTAGAAGATACAAAAGGAAGAGGATACAAAAGGTAGAGGATACAAAAGGCAGACGATAAAAAAGGCGAAAGATACAAAACGCAGAAGATACAAAACACAAAAGATACAAAAGGTAGAAGATATAAAAGGCAGACGATACAAAAGGCAGAAGATACCAAAGGCAGACGATACAAAAGATAGACGATTCAAAAGGCAGACGATACAAAAGATAGACGATACAAAAGGTAGACGATACAAAACACAGAAGATACAAAACACAGATGATATAAAAGACAAAAGATACAACAAACAGATGATACAAAAGGCAGAAGATACAAAAGGCAGACGATATAAAACATAGAATATACAAAACACAGATGATACAAAAGGCAGAAGATACAAAAGGCAGACGATACAAAAGGCAAAAGATACAAAAGGTAGACAATACTAAACATAAAAGGAACAAAACACAGAAGAAGCAAAACACTGAAGGAACAAAACACAGAAGAAGATGACATCATCACAAAAGAAGATGGCGTCATCAAAGAAGAAGTAAAAGACAGAAGAAGTAAATTTCACTTTTGAACATCTTTCCTTATAAGGACCCTGACTCTCAGCTCAGATATCCATAGTTTTCATACTATATACTGTTGAGAAGATGAAAAGGAAGATTTACAACTCTCAAGAAGGAAACTTTGTCAAAATCTATCTAGGTCAATCCCAATTTTTTCCTTAAAGTCGAAAGATGAATTTTACATTCATCCACCAATATACTACACTCCATTCTCACTTCAAGACAAATTTTGAGACTCTTAGAGACAGAATTGAAATTCGATGTCTTCATAAGAAAATGTAGCCATATGTTTCTATTTTAATCCAAATTAAGAATCATCTCATTTGGATAACTAGAGAAGAAGTTGTGGCTAAAGGACTGAAGCATACTCCTTGAACAATTTTTAAGATCAACCACCCATTTTGTTTCACAATCTTTCTTCAACACAACTTATAACAAGATTACCCTTTTCTACTACATTTATTCCTCATTCTCATCTCGTTTTCAAATCAATAACTTCCATAAGGAAAGTTTAAATCCATGATTAATCATAAACACCAATAACAGAACATACACATATGTATATATTCTTCATCAACTTACTACACGAAGGCATCTTCATTTTTGGCTTTCATTCTACTTTTAACTTTTACCTTAATTCTTCTCACTTTAAAATCTTTTATCCATCAAAAACACCAAAGAAAAACTTGGAAATGTCTACATTTCTCATTCGCCACTTTAACCTTGCCTATCATTTACTGATTCAAAAATTTTCATTCATTTGCTCTTTACTCATGACTACTGGCCAAAATTTCTCCTTCAAATAGTTCTAACTTCTATGAATCATTCGAGGTCCAATAAAACTGTTGAGCTTTTTGTGAGAGCTTTGCTCATAATTATTGTGTCAACATTGGAACTTACCAAACTAGTTCAATTTGTGGCATTCTACTCCTAAGATCTTTGTTTTCTATTAAGTTATCAAAATTTTTTAGTTTGTGGCATGTTAGAGGATTCAAAATATCGTTCTAATTACTTTATCATCGTTCCTTGAATGGTCCACTTTTCCATTAATTTTTTGACCTGTGAATTTGCATTCAATATGTATTTATGTTATGCAAGTTTTAGGGAATATAGTTGCTAAACTAATGATCTTTGTCGTGCGGTCCGAGCCAATAATAATATCTAAAGCTAAGAGGATGAGATAATCATTAACTTTCTTAGTTTAAGACATTTCAATGAAACAAGCTCACCTAAATTGTATCATAGGTATAAGTATACAATAATAGCTTAAAATTGTTAACATGATTCAAACATGTTAAAATCATGAAGATAATGATCCAATCCACATTTTTTGAATCAATCTAGCCTATTAAAGATTAAAAATGTTTTAGAATTTTTATGTTATTTTGAATTTAGATGGCTGAGATTAGGTTATCTGCTTTATGAATTTAGCTTGCACAAGTTTAGGTTTTTTTATCTTTGCTAAGTGTTAGCTAGTGTCTCTTAATAAGAATAAGGAGTTATAAGTTATAAGGTTGTCAATAATTGAGTAGTTACAATTTGTATTACATCAAAGCTGAATGTTTTGTTTTATCCTTTGATATAAATTATAAAAAGCATGAATTTGAAGAATATCAAACTGTTGAGCTTTTTGTGAGAGTTTTATTCATAATTATTGTGTCAACATTGGAATTTGACAAACTAGTTCAGTTTGTAGCATTCAATCCCCAAGATGTTCGTTTTCTTTTAAATCATCAAACTTGTTCAGTTTGTATCATTTTAGAGGATTCAAAGTATTGTTCTAATTACTTTATCATCATTCCATGATAGAGTAATTGGAATAGTTTGTTTCTAACTTTCAAACTTGAATGGTTCAGTTTTCCATCAATTTTTTTGTAACATCCTGTTACCGATGTGAAGGGCATATTGGTAATTTGGATGTTCGAGGATTGTTTGCATGCATAATTTGAATTTGCACATGCATTTAGCCTCTATAAATTATTGATAAATGATTATTATTGCATAAGCATATGAATGTACGTACATGTATGACAATTTTCTGACTTAATTGTGTAAATTGGAAAATCAGGTGATAATTGTTCGGACTAGGTATTATATATGGAATTAGAGTGAAAATTGAAGTTTAGGGAGTTTAGAATTGAAATTGGAGTATAGGATTATGTATTTTCTAATTTTGAGGATTTACAGGAATTTTTTCGAAATTTTTAGAGTTACATGTCCGGACCGGAAAAATGGCATAATGACTGATAAATTGGATTCCGGTTCTGAAATTGATTGACAATTGGCATGAAATAATTTGGGTTATGATTTTAGGAATTATTATTCATAGTCATTGTGACATTGGGAGAAATTAGAATAAGAATCAGATTTTGAGACCTTAAGATTTGGGCTTGAGGCTTGAGAATTTGCCAAACAAGCCCTAGTTTAAAATCCCTAGTATTTAAACCTTAAGCTTTTGAATTTTGCTCCACGACTCTCTTTTCCCTTTGAAAAGAAAACTTGATTTTCTTCTTCTCTCTTGTGGATCATTCTCTTGACTTTGTTTCCATCCATTTTTCTACTCTTAAATTGCTTCCTCCGTCATCCATCATCCATCCTTAAACTTGGGTTGAAAGAAATGGAAGTTGTGTTGGATTAGAGGAAATCGTACGTGAGTTGAGCTTGGAGTGTTTTGGGTGATTTATGGAAGTTTGAAAGCTTGAATCAAGTAAGTTCCTACTTCTTTATGTTTTAAATTGTTTGTTTAGATAATTGAATTTGAGTTATAAATTGTTTAAGAATTTAGAAGTTTCGGATGATATAGGTTTTAAGGAAAATGTTGATTTTGATTTTGGTATTTGATAGATAATTGATTTTAGATGGAATTAAGGTTAGAAATGAGTTGAGTTTAGCATATGAAGTTGTTTAGGAGTGTTTAGAATGGATTTGTATGGATTATATATCAGAAGATCTAGGAAATTCTGGGTTTCGGAGGCTTTTCTGGGTTCGCATGTCGCGACGTGTGATGAACACGCCGCAGCGAACCACCCCTTCTTGTACGTCACGACGAGTTTTTAATTCTACGCCGCGATGAGAAAATTTCAGGCGCACACCGCGACGAGCAGATACGCACGCCGCGGCGAGCGTTTGTCTTTCGTACGCCCCGACGAGCAAAGGTGCACGTTGCGATGAGCGTTCGAGGATTCGCCGTGAGGAGTGCTTGGCGTGCGTCGCGGTGAAGGCAAGGAGACTCGCTGCGGCGAGCGACCTTGCGCCGCGGCGAGGACACCAGTTTCTGAAGAAAAATTTAATTTGATTAAATGATTGATTTTGAGGTCAAATTTCTAATGAGTTGGTTTGTAATTGATTGGAATTTAGAGACTAGGAATTTTGAATAGATAAGAAGGAAATTTCAGAATTTAATTTGATGGTTCTCGAAATCGGATGGCGATTGAATAGTGAATCTGATTTCGATTTAAAGATAATTTCTATGGATTGGAATTTGATTTGTGAGAATTCAGAACCTAGTAAATTGAATTATGGTATTAGGAATTGTTATTAATTAGAGAAAAAGAGAATTGAATTGGAAAGATTCGGGAACAGGATCGGGAATGTCATAACATGTATAGTACATAATTTATTCGCTACATATGCATTATTGAATATCATAAATTGAACAATTGATAATGTTAGTTTATTCTGATTGTTATAGAGGCTCAAGTGGAGCGTTGATCGTCTGACGTAGGCGAGACTTCCCGACAGTAGCTCGGAAGTTCTGAGGTGAGTATCCTAGTTGGTTTCTCAACCTTTATGTGTTACATTTTATGCACCTATTCCATGTGGAGTTAAGGAAGGATTATGTGTTTGTGTTAATTGATTTCAGACCACAGGTGTTCGAGATATTGGAATATGCTATAGAAGTGCTAATTGTGCACAAATTGTTATTAATTAGTTTTGAATGCAAATTGGATAGGTGATACTAGATTGTGACACGACTAGTAAAATTTGGAGCATGTGCATTCATGCATAAAAGTATGATTAGATAATGACAGTTGTGACCGGAGCAGCCACCGTATTCAGAGCTTTAAGCTCAACGCACAGGGCCTCGTGCCCAACGATTTTCAGAGCTTTATGCTCAACGTATCAAGGCTTCAAGCCCAATGTTTTCAGAGCCACTGGCTCAATGTAAATGAGCTCAGGCGCACGGTCACAACAACGTAATAAACGGAAAGAGTCACATATGCATTTTTCATATGAAATGATCAAATGTGAATTATATGAAAGGCGAAATGCCTTATAAACGTGAAAGTGAATGCATGTTATTCTTTGATTGTGATAATATATGATAAAATGTGAATTGTACTTATATGCATGAGTTGGGTGAACCATCGATGATGATTTTTCGCTGAGTTCGCAAACTCACCCAGCATTGCATTTATTTTTCAAGACAATGATAGTAGGCTCATAGCTCCGGATAGCGAGACTTTTCCACCTTGCTGAGCACATTGGCGAAAGAAGCATGGCTCACAGGTCGCTCAGCTGGGGTTGATTTTGGGGATGACCTAGTTTAGGATTTTGTATCAGTTCCTGTTTGGAAAGATCTGTATAGTTCATGGAAACTGATAGACTTGTAAATTTTGTTTTGAGGTTGTGCAATGAAAATCTTTGATTTTAAAAATTTAGCAAATTTGGTATTACAGCTTTATTTCATTGATGCCATGTGGATTATAGAAATGATCGAATCGTAGTGCACCCTCATTGTAGGTTATGTATCGGTATGACCTGTGGGCGTCCCGGTATATACCTTACGGTAAGGGGGCGCTACATTAGGTGGTATCAGAGCATGTTTTGGCATCTTTTGGGCATAGTATATTTTAGGCTTGAATTTTTGTAAGAAAAGAAGAAATTTATTTGGAAATTGTGGTTTTGTTGTAGGTCATACGTCCTTGGTGATCAGGTAGATCAACCAGCTGACTATAGATCAGTCGGAGCTAGTAGAGAGTCTTTAGTGCCTCTATATGAGGAGCAGCCTCCTAGAGTTCCCGTGAGATGGGAGAGGAGGTATGATCGTCTGTGCAAGCAGGGAGCTATTGATTTTTATGGCAGCACAGACCCTACAGAAGCTGAGGGATGGATGGAGAGGACTGGAAGAGTCCTAGATCAGATGGATTGCGACTCTGAGGAGCGCTTTGATTATGCGGTTTCTTTTCTTCAGGGTCCCGCATATCAGTGGTGGAAGACTGTCCCGGGCAGCACTACCAGGCCTTGCTTATTATCGTGGGATGATTTCCTAAGGGCATTTAGAGACAACTATATGCCCAAGGTATATCTAGAGATGAAGATGCAGGAGTTTCTGGAGTTGAGACAGGGGCAGATGTCAGTGGCCGAGTATGAGGTGCGATTTAATTAGCTGATGGGATATGCTTCTGTTCTGATTTCCACCGAGTCTGATAGGTGCCGGAGATTCGAGGGAGGGCTTAATCTGGAGATCCGTACCAGGTTAGTCCGATCTGATATGGGCACCTTTGTAGAGTTGAGAGCTGATGCAGTGCGGATTGAGCAGTTGCTGAGACAGAGTCAAGCTAAGACTGGTCAGAGATCCAGGAGTAAGCGATCTAGTGAAAGTCAAGGCAGCTCTGGTAGGAGATTTATTAGGCGCCAGAGCAGGTTTAGGTCTTCAGGTGGATCTAGACAGTCTGGTTTTGTTCAGAGAGGGAGATTTGGGCAGACTGGGAGTAGCAGTGTCAGTGGCAGAGGATCAGGGCAGTCGCCTATTTGTGTACATTGTGATAAGAGGCACAGTGGAGAGTGCTGGAGAGTGAAAGGAGCATGTTTGGCATGCGGTTCTATGGACCATATGATTAGGAATTGTCCTCTGACTTTGGGAGTTCAGTTTGCTGCGAGTGGGAGAGCTGGTAGTAGTTCGACAGTGCAGCAGAGTCGCGGTGGTGGACCTGGATTCAGGGGCCGAGGCAGAGCCCGAGGTAGAGGTGGAGATTCCTTTGTGGGGACCGAGGGACGTGGCAGTCGACCGCAGTCCCAGGCCAGGGTCTACGCCATGACTAGGCAGGAGGCCCAGGATTCTCCGGATATTGTTGCGGGTATGCTTCTGATTTCTGACTTTGAGGTTTATGCTTTGATAGACCCAGGTTCCACGCATTCTTTTATTGCACCGCATGTGACATGTAGATGGCATGGGGATAGGGAGATGTTGCAGTATGGGCTAGAGGTGAGTACACCTTTAGGTAGTACTACTACTTTGGGAGAGGTCTGCAAGGGGTGCTCGATCCAGATAGATCAAGCAGTGTTGAGTGCAGACCTGTTAGTGTTGCCTTTGAAAGAGATAGATGTGATTTTGGGGATGGCCTGGCTCACTGGCCATATGGCTGTTATGGATTGCTATACCAAGGAGGTCGTGTTGGAATCTCCTGGTCAGTCGAGAGCAGTTTTTCGAGGTGTTAGTCAGGCAGTGTCAGCCAGGATGATTTCTTTTCTGAGCGCCTTGAGATTGATACCGGGAGGTTGTGAGGCCTATCTGGCTCATGTGGTGGATTTCAGAGTGGAGCAGAGATTGCAAGATGTTCCCGTGATCAGGGAATTTCCAGATGTGTTTCCCGATGAGTTACCAAGTTTGCCGCCGAATCGAGAGATGGAGTTTTCGATTGACCTCGTTCCAGGTACCGCTCCTATATCTATACCTCCAAATAGGATGGCACCGATGGAACTGAGGGAGCTTAAGGCTCAGTTATAGGAGCTTCAGGATAAGGGATTTATCAGGCCGAGTGTTTCACCGTGGGGAGCTCCAGTATTGTTTGTGAAGAAGAAGGACGGGACTTTGAGGTTATGCATCGATTATAGGCAGTTGAATCAGGTGACAGTCAAGAACAAGTATCCACTGCCTAGGATCGATGATTTGTTTGATCAGTTGCAGGGAGCCCAGGTGTTTACTAAGTTGGATCTGAGATCTGGGTATTATCAGTTGAGGATAGCAGAGGCCGATGTGCCTAAGAGTGCTTTCAGGAGTAGGTACGGGCATTTCGAGTTCCTAGTGATGCCGTTCGGGTTGACTAACACCCCGGCAGCCTTCATGGCCTTGATGAATAAGGTTTTTCAGCCCTACCTGGATCAGTTCGTGATTGTATTCATTGATGATATTTTGGTGTATTCGAGGAGTAGACAGGAGCATGCGGAGCACCTGAGAATTGTTTTGCAGATTATGAGAGAGAGGTAGTTGTATGCCAAATTCACTAAATGTGAATTTTGGCTTGATGAGGTAGTGTTTCTGGGGCATATTGTGTCTGGTGAGGGTATCCGAGTGGATCCTCACAAGATTGAGGCAGTGAGGAGTTGGGAGACCCCGAGGAATGTGTCAGAGATGCGGAGTTTCCTCAGATTAGTAGGTTATTATCGGAGGTTTGTTGAGGGATTTTCAATGATCTTCGCCCGTCTGACAAGACTTCTGAGGAAGAATGTGGCTTTTAGTTGGACTGAGGAGTGTCAGAGGAGTTTTGAGGAGCTGAAACATCAGTTGACTACGGCACTGGTGTTAGCTTTGCCATCAGGAGCTAGAGGTTTTGAGGTTTTCAGTGATGCTTCCCAGCAGGGATTAGGATGTGTTCTGATGCAGCATGGGAGAGTTATAGCTTATGCATCGAGACAGTTAAGGTCTCATGAGATGAATTACCCAGTTCATGACTTGGAGTTAGCTGCAGTTGTGTTTGCTTTGAAGATCTGGAGACATTATTTGTATGGGGAGACGTTCCAGATCTTCACTGATCATAAGAGTTTGAGGTACTTACTGAGTCAGAGAGAGCTGAATCTGAGATAGAGGAGATGGATTGAGCTTCTGAAGGATTATGACTGCACGATTGAGTATCATCCAAGGAAGGCCAATGTGGTGGCAGATGCTTTGAGCAGGAGATCTCATAGCAGTGCAGCGCAGATTCAGGTCGAGAGACTACCTAGTTTGATTCAGTTGAGAGCCCTGAATGTGCAGATGGATTTGGCTCAGGATGGAGCCTTGATTGCTACCCTGAGGCTTAGGCCGATGCTGCATGACAGGATCAGAAGAGTTCAGGATCAGGATCCTGCTATGGTGAGACTGATCGAGAGAGTGAGATCTGATGTGCCTTCTGAGTTTGAGTTGAGAGATGGGACATTATGGATGGGTCAGAGACTGTGTGTGCCTGAGGTGGATGATTTGAGATGGGAGATTCTGGAGGACGTGCATGTGGCCGCCTATGCGATGCATCCTGGTTCTACCAAGATGTATCGTACGCTTAAGTTGCATTTCTGGTGGCCAGGCATGAAAAGGCAAGTGGCAGAGTATGTTGCCAGGTGTTTGACGTGCCAGCAGGTTAAGGCTGAGCACCAGGCTCCAGTTGCCAGATTGCATTCGTTGCCCATTCCGGAGTAGAAATAGGAGCGAATTACTATGGACTTTATTATGGGGTTGCCTAGGACGCCGAGGCAGCATGATGCTATCTGGGTCATAGTGGACTGATTGACCAAATCGGCTCACTTCTTGCTAGTGAGGGAGAGCAATACTCTCGATCAGTTGGCCCAGAAGTATGTGTCAGAGATAGTGAGACTGCATGGGGTCCCGGTGTCGATTGTCTCAGACAGGGATCCCAGATTTACTTCAAGGTTCTGGAAGAGCCTACAGACTGCTATAGGTACTAGGCTGAATTTCAGTACAGCTTTTCATCCTCAGACAGATGGGCAGAGCTAGAGGACGATTAAGACTGCTGAGGATCTGCTTCGGGCTTGTGTATTGGAGTTCAGAGGAGCATGGGATCAGTATTTAGCCCTTATAGAGTTTGCATATAATAATCATTATCACAGCAGTATTGGGATGGCACCGTATGAGACTTTGTATGGGAGGCAGTGTAGATCGCCACTGTATTAGGATGAAGAGGGAGTGAGGACGATTGAGGGTCCCGAGCTGATTCAGGATACTGTTGATAAGGTGAAACTGATCCGGAGTCACATCAAGGCGGCTCAGGATAGACAGAAGAGTTATGTGGATCAGCATCGGCGAGAGATAGAGTACAGTGTGGGAGACAGAGTGTTTCTCCGAGTGTTGCCTTGGAGAGGAGTTCTGAGATTTGGCCGTAAGGGCAAGTTGAGTCCTCGGTACATCAGTCCGTATGAGATCCTTGAGAGGATAGGACCATTGGCTTATAGACTGGCTCTACCGAGTGAGATGTCCCAGTTACATGATGTGTTTCATGTCAGTATGCTCCGACGGTACCGATCTGACCAGACTCATGTGATTCCGGCTCAGGAGATCGAGGTGGCCAGTGATCTAAGTTATGTTGAGGAGCCGGTACAGATTATAGGATCGCGGGTTAAGCAGTTGAGGAGCAGGGTGATTCCATTGCTGAAAGTCCTTTAGAAGAACCACTCATCGGAGGAAGCAAATTGGGAGACTGAGGAGCATATGAGGAGTCAGTATCCTCATCTATTCGATCGGTCAGGTATGAAATTTCGGGATGAAATTTTTATTAGGAGGGGAGAATTGTAACATCCCGTTACTGATGTGATGGGTATTTTGGAAATCAGGATAGGATTTCATACTGCATCTATTCATTGAGTATTCATTGATCTCTAACTATAGAGGAATGAATTAATTGCACATGCATTGATAGGTACATGCGTTCATGTTATTTTTCGGCATTTAATTGTGATTGTGGAATTGTAAGTGAATTGTTGAGATAATTAGGTTTAATTATGATTATTGGAATTTATGGCATATTGGGTTGTATTATTGAGCTGGAGTGAGAATTGAATTTTAGGGAATTGAAAATGGAAATTGGAGTATAGGATCAAGTGTTTTACATTTTTGGGGATTTATAGAAAATTTTCTAGAATTTTTAGAGTTACGTGTTCGAACCGAAAAATAATCTAGAGACTGATGAATTAGGTTCCGGTTCTGAAATTGATTGGCAAATGGCATGGAAAATTTAGATTTATGAGTTTAGGAATTATTGTGATGAGCCATTGGAGAATTAGAGACTGAAATTTGAGGAAATGGTAGGACTGATGTCTTTAGGACTATAGGTTGATTTAACCCTTATATATATAGATTAGGTTTTGAATTGGAGATAGGCAAATTTTCCTTCTCCTTTCTCTTCTCTCCCTGTCGACGATCTTGATTTTCCCCTTGGAGTTTCTTGTTGGTTCTTCTTTCATTATGGTTGGAGAGTTGCTAGAAAGCTTGGTGAAGATGATGTTTGGCTTGGCTATGGAGAACCACCGTAGGTGTTAAAGTTTGAAGGAATTTCGGAGATTTTAGGGTTTACGATTTAAAGCTTTGATTTGGTAAGTTTTATAGCTTTAATGTTGTTTATTATTGTTGTTAGATGCATTTATGGCATTTATGGTAAAAGATTGAGTAGCTAGGGTGTTTAATGCTGAGTTTAGAGAGTATTAATGGAGGAAAAATCGGTCGGGAACGATGGAGAGCCTCGCACGTGCGACGTCTGAAAAAGGGCATGCTACGACGAGAAAAAGCGTGCTCGCCGCGGCAAGCCACGCGAGACGTCGCGGCGAGCGGGCGAATGTTTCGCCGTGACGCGTTACTCGTAGACGCCGCGACGAGGTGCGGGACGATGTTCGCCGCAGGGAACGATTCCCACGCCGCGACGAGCGACCTGTTGCACACCGCGACGAGGAATGGGACGCCGCGACGAGGAGCAAATTTGATTGGTTATAATTTTAATTATGGGGCATAACTTTTGGTGTAGACCTCCAATTGAGGTGATTCTCGACTCGTTATGAACTAGAGAAAGAGGTCTACGATTAAAGAATTGAATGAAAGTTAGAATTTTAATTTAGTGTGGTCTCAATTATAGAAAGAGAGGAGATTATAGTTTCCTATTGTAACCTAAGAATTGTATATTGATAATTGGGGTTTAAATTGGAGAGTTTTGAAATCGATGGATACTATTGATCTAGAAAATAGTGAATTTTGGTTATGAGGCAAGAGATAGCGAAATTGAGGTATAGCGCCGGAAAATCATGAACATGCATCGT